>CAIGRN010076730.1:0-16644 GCA_903798345.1 Fraxinus anomala
GTATTTCCACCATCATTAACACGTGGGGTATTTTGTCCATTGGCTTGGACATTGTCTCTTACATTTGAATTACCCCCAAGTTTAACACTCCATTATCACTATTCAAGTTTGCCATTCCACTACCTCCATGATTTGAAGTCAAAGACCCGGGATTTGAGAGTTATGTCCCATAATCATCATAGCTTGAAAGTGATTTCCTATACTTACCATAGGTGGTTGACAAATTTGGCTCACCAAATTCGTTCAAAGTGTTCAGTTGTTTGACCATGTTGTTATAATGTATACTTCCATTTTGAGTAAATTTTTCTATGTTATGAACATTTTGTAAGTTTATTTGTTCAACGACGTCCTGCGTGATTTCACCAAGCGCATGCTCATGGTTCGAGGGATCCACTCTGTCATTGGCTCATAGCGACCTTGACTTCGCCCTTCTGATTGCGGAGTACTTTGCCGCTCCTCGTATCATTTGACCGCAGACTGGACTACTCGTTGGCTTATGGCTCATTGTCAGAGTTTTTCTGAGGCATATTGCTTCACCGTTCGTATTTTCAAACACCAATGTCCCACTAGGCATATCAAATTGTTTCGCGCGTAAGTCGCTAACAATTAAAAGAAGGTTCAGACAATCGTGTAAGGAACAAACCTCTCAAGACAAAGTCCTAACGAGGGGTGCTCTATTTATGAAGAATACGGTTTATAAGAAACAAAATGCCTCCAAAAGGCACAAGCACACAAGTAAATTGAAAGCTTTGACGAGAAAAAATAAAGGAATGAAATTACATAAGTATCTATTCGAGAGTTAATTGATTGGATCATTTCCTTCTATGTCTTCTTTCTCTTTTATACTCTTTTTGACAGTTTTCCTTGCAAAACCATTTGGAAACTGCTTATCGCCCTATAACTACCCACTTTCTTCATGATGGGTGACTTGTCAAAGAACTGCTTATAACCGCTGTCACTGCTCCCATTATTTAACTGCATGCAACCAGAATTCTTGGATTGTTGGATGAACCGTTTCAATAAACTATCCGTCGTTTTAAATAATAATAATACATTATCCTCTCCCAGATCTTGAGCGTCTCACAAGTTTGAGCGATGATGATTCTTCGTTACTTGGGCGTCTTGTAAGCTTGAGCGACAACGAACTTCCACTATTTGGGCGTATATTAGGTTTGGGTGATGATGGGCTTCCATTACATAACTCCGTATTGGGCTTCCACATGGTTTTGTTTGGATCCATCATTTGAATTCTTTAGCTGAGATTCACTCTATGAGTCATTTAATTGGGCCTTATTATTTTTGTATGTCAACAGTAATAGTCTGTACAAGGCTCACACTGTGTCCAGAGTAGGTCACTGCCAGTGTCAACATGGCTAGGGTTTCGAAAGATGGTGTTCCAAGGGAGATTTTCATAAGGTAATCTCCATAATTGGACTGGATTGGTGCTTCCATTGTTTTTGTTGAAATTGAGGTTGGATTGAGGGATGCTTTACGCAAATAAGAACGATGGAATGCATTTTATAGACGATCGAATCATGTGTTATCGGGGTTGTAGAAAGGCAAAAGAGGAGAATCGCGATGAGTTAGGTCGACTGTGATGCCATTACTGCAGACATCATTAAGAGAAATCACAAAACAAAAAAAGAACAAAGTCAAAAGGAAATTAGAGAATGCAATGATTAAAAACTAAAATTTTAAAAGTTATAAATTCTATTGAATTTTTTGAATTTGAATTGATTTATGCAAAATTGATAAGAAATCCATTAAAAAAAGGTGAAATTTCAAAAGAGACTATTCTGCGTATTTTTTAGCTTAAAATACATCCAAATTTCTTGAAATCTCTCCTCACATTTAATGAATTTAACGAAATACATTACAATCTCAATTAGAATACCTACATGTCTAGCGGGACACTTGAATTACAAGGACTTTTAAATTTCACTCAAATAATTAGGGATTTTTTATGAATTGGACGGCTTAGTGATGGAATTTATAGGCTAAGATTACGCGTGAAAACATGGAAAATCAGAAAAGTTTTTTCTTGAAGTCATTAATCTTTGAGGAAGAAGAAACGGCCCTCAAGATTTATGTGCATGCTTACCGTATTTAGAAAAAGAAGAAGTTATTTTTATTTTGCCGTTGAAAAGTAATGCAATTTTTAACTTGATTATACTTTCGTTAAATTAGGGATTTATAAAATGGGAGAATTTGTACAATTACTTCATTAGCTTGATTTATATTTGTTACGCTTTGGAAAATATTATTTCATGAAGGTGAAGTGTACGTACCAACTGGCTACATTTTATATAATAAGCATAAAGATTATTTTTTTAATGTCTTTTGAATAACGTTACCCATTTTGCGTATAGGTGGTTGTGGACCATCTATCATCTAAGCGGGCGATGAGCTGCACTAATATAGATGTCATTACGGGCTTTCTATTTTGGCATGATTGTAGACAATATTAAGATGCTTGTTTTTAGTCTTAATAATTGAGACATACAAATGATGAGGGTGTTACAGACGTACCAACCAAGTTGAGATGGAAGTTAGTCAGCATCAATTTGAAGTATTGGTGTGGGCATGGGTGTTCGGCTGTAAGTGAGCTTGCTGTCCAACTTATTTCAATCTTCAATTCAATGGGTAAAACAAGAACACGGATGGCACATGACAACACTTGAAGATGATTTTGCTAAGTGCTTGAAAATGGGGTAATTTTAACCTAAATTTGGCTGAAAGTACTAGAAACTATCCTAGAAGTTGGGGGTGTCAACTGAAGTACAAATTTTGGCTTATAAATTCTAGGTGTTGATGACTTAGGATTTAGAGAGAGAGAGAGAGAGAGAGAGAGCATTAGAGAGTGTTGAGGCGAGTCATGTGTTCACCTTTCACAAATCTTGTATGTATTTTCTTTATTTTACTATAATCTAGTAAAAATTTGCTTGTTTTTATTAGAGATGTGTAATAGACAAGAATATTCGATGCCAACTCGAGACTGCCCCGTGAGTCTTTCTGATCAATATCTTTGACCCGGTCCCAAGTCTTGAAGATGTATGGTATGTTCTAGCCTGTAAATACTCTTTCCATTGCATTAAAATTCAGATTTCAATTGAGATTAAAATTAAAATTAGGCCTTTGGCTTGTTGAGAAGGATTTCTTCTTATCCTTTACTATTATCCCTTAGTAGATTCATCCTAATGGCGAGTTTGATCTTTGTAAATTCTGTTACCCCTTATGTGGATTCCTTCGGGTGGCAGGTTGATCGTTGAATGCGTGTGCTTGTATTAATTTCTACTTCTTCCCCACGTTTCCAGTATCAATGGTGAAATTTCTATACCCATGGCATTCAAGATGTTAGAATTTAGATGTGACTCGAATTCCTTATTGAAATAATTGAAAAATTCTAATTGAAGTGCACGTCAAGAGGAATTCAGTTTAGAATGCTATTGGAGTCTTATTCAAGTTGAAATTCTATTTGGAAGCCCTATTAAAAGTTAGAATTTGTATTGAACTTGAAGATGTTGAAATTATGGATCGAGAAGAAAAGTCGCCGCATTATCGCTAGCCTATCCCTAGCTACCAACTCGAGCAACACCTGCAGATTTTCTCCCGAGACTAGGTCGCTTGCCTGGCGCTCGAGCGATGGACCTGTCGCTAGCTTATTGCTTGAGCGACATGGTTATTCGGCCCATGCTCTTTTTGCTTTTTAACACATTTTTGACATTTTACTTCAACTACAACTTATCTATTAGGGTTTGGACGTCACCCTACTTAGTTGTCTATAAATATTAAGCTCTTCTATACAATTCTATATAGTGTGAGAAAAGTGATTATTAGTTTTTAGGATCATTATAATACTTCTCCATCTTTATTATTTGTGGTGCCATAAAATCTTCCAATTCCTCTGTCATATTTTTCTGTTCTTATTTTATTCTTTTGCTTATGATCAAATACTTCATTATTGTACCATATAACTTCAACATCTCAATCCGGTGGTTGGTTTCATATCAAGTGGTATCGAGCGACACGTGATCCTTGAGTTCCAAACAATTGGTACCAGAGATTCTGGGTATAATTAACACAAGTGGTATCAACGCTTAGGTTCAGCAGTTTCACAATAGCGCAGAGTTTGATTTGTTCGCGGTGGCTTCCATAAAGTATGACATTTCACTTTTGGATCGGAGCACTAGATTTTCGCTATGGTAAGTTAAGATGCGTGCAGTACTTGCACAATAAGATTTGGATGATGCGTTGTCGGGAATTAACAAGATGCCCGCAACTTTGACTGTGGAGGAGAAATTATAGAATTATAAGAAGGCAATTTCTCATATTTATCTTCATCTATCGAATATGATTCTTAAGGACGTTTTGAAGGAGAATTCAACAGCTGCTTTATGGTTGAAGTTGGAGCAATTGTGACTAAAAATATGACAAGGAACTTGCATCTCAAGTAGCATTTATACTCTTATCACATGGTAGAAGGATGATTATTGGAAGATCACCTGAATGTATTTAAGAAGATAGTCGCTGATTTGGAAACTTTGAAAGTAAAGTATGATGAAGAAGATTTAGCATTACTCCATTGTATTTTTTGCTCTCTTCGTTTTCTTCATTTAGTCATAATACTCTCACCATAGAGAAGGTGTATGATACTTTGTTTTCAAAATAAAAGATGAAGAATCTGGTGTCTGAGGCCAGAGATAGAGAGGACTTGTTGCTCATGGTGGTTCTGGAATGGGCAGATTAAAGTCTAAGATCAGTAATCAGATTTGTAAATTCTACAAAAATAAGGGGCACATGAAGAAGGATTGCTACACATTGCAGAATAAAGAAATGTTGGTTGCAAGTCGATATGGGAAGCAATCAGAGACTTCAGGTGAAGCAGACCTCGCAGAGAATATTGTGAGTGAAGGATATCTCTTGGCTTTTTCTGACATCGAGTCTAAACCAAATGAGGATTGGATTCTAGATTCAGCGTGTGTATTTGATGTTTTCTAATATGGATTTGTTTACTACATATGAAACCATTTCCAAAGGTGTCGTAGTTATGGGAAATAACGCACCTTATCGGGTTGTTGGACTTGGTACGGCCATATTGAAACTATTGGATCAGACAATTAGAACACTTGGCCGGTTCGACATGTTCCGGATTTGAATAAGAATCTCATCTCATTGTCTATCCTTGATTCAAAAGGTTATGAGTTCTTTGGTGTAGGTGGATGTGGAGGTTTAAATATTTATAAGGGTGTCCATGTTGTATTGGAGGGATAGAAAAAGTCTCAGTTATACACCTTACAGAGTCGTGCAGAATCTAGAAGAGTCAACCAGCACAAGTTCAATATTGTGGTGGACATTCAATTTGGTACAATATCTTTAAGAGCTCGTAAAGAGTCGGATTTGAAGAATTTAACTCGGTGGAGTTCAAGAGATATAGATAATGTGCCGCCATCACCCGCGGTGCCATTATATTTTATTGCTAGGGACGGACCCAGTCGAAAAAAGGTTTGTGGATACTAATTTTGTTGAGCATACTTTCAGCGTAGTAGAATGTGTACAATCTAGCAAGGAGCCTTCTTTAAAAGTATTTGAGTTTGATTCTGCTTTAAGGTGTGTTACAGCCCAGTTTGATGAATTTTAAAATCATTATGATTTTTTGAGAATTTGAGGTAATTCTGTAGAGTAGTGCTTGGATTCATTAGAAGATGTGGAGTATTTTGTATTTGTCGAAAAATTCAGTTTTGGTTATTGTTGAAGAGTCAGTTTATTCCTTGCAGACGAATTTTTTTCTGGGTGGAGAAAATTTTGGAGTTTTGTTCATTGTAGTGGAATTTGTGTCAAGGTGGAGATTGTTAAAATTTGGGTATGAGCTGAATTTCTTGTTGAAATAGTTGAAATTTTTTAATTAAAGTGCACGTCAAGAGAAATTTAGTTTGGAATGCTATCGGAGTCTTATTCAAGTTGAAATTCTATTTGGAAGCCCAATTGCGAGTTGTAATTTGTATTGGACTTGAAAATGTTGAAATTATGGATCGAGAAGAAACGTCTATGCATTTTCGCTAGCCTACCGTTAGCTGGCCGCTCGAGCAACTCTTGCAGGTTTTCTCCCGAGACTTGGTCGGTCCCGTGTCGCTTGTTTGGCGCTCGAGCGACGGACCTATTGCTAGCTTATCCCTCAAGCGACATGGTTATCAGGCCCAGGCCGTTTTCACTTTTTAATATATTTTTGGCATTCTATTTCAATTACAACTCATCTATTAATGTTTTGACATCGCCCTACATAGTTGCCTATAAATATTAGAATT
This sequence comes from Fraxinus anomala, assembly GCA_903798345.1. NCBI lineage: Eukaryota > Viridiplantae > Streptophyta > Magnoliopsida > Lamiales > Oleaceae > Fraxinus > Fraxinus anomala. The sequence continues at coordinate 6,303 of CAIGRN010076730.1, forward strand.
TTATATACAATTTTATATAGTGTAAGCAAAATGATTACTAGATTTTAGGATCATTGTAATGTTTCTCTATCTTCATTATTTGTAGTGCAATAAAATCTCATAATTCCTCTACTACATTTTTTTTGTCTTCTTTTATTATTTTACTTGTGATTAAATATTTCATTATTGTGTTATATAACTTCAACATATCAATCCGGTGGTTGATTTCATATCAAGTGGTATCGAGCGATACGTGATCCTTGAATTCCCAACAATTAATATCAGAAATTTTGGGCATAATTAACACTTCACAAGACAACATATACGAGGAGTGTCTATTTTCCATGTATGTCTTATTGGTTTAAGTTTGATTGCATGTCAATTCGTTTGTAATCGATCCCAATGACTATTGAATAAATCTTTTGTAATAGTAGTAAATTTGCAGGTCGACAACTCTGGATATTTCCCCTAGTTCAGGGGTTTACAATATAAATTTGGTTTTCAAACTTCACTACTTCAATTTACTTTTGAGCATGCATATTCCCTTCTGAAACAGCAAAATTTATGTTTAGACATTCATATTGATTGTCTTTAAAAAGTTTGAAAATTAACATACACAACCTTTGCAACTCCTTTCTAAGTTGTTTTATTCTAGTTCTATTCCTTACACGTATAAATTCATTTTTCCTTCTCTCATCAACGCAAGAAGAATGATTAAAATGTGGCATATTCTGTAGTAAAAACCATTACATTAATTTAGTCTTTCTATTGCCAATGAACCGAATAAAATGAAATGACAAATTATATTATTTGTTTGTGCTCGTCCCATTAAGCATCATATGCCTTGTTGTAAAGTGATACTTAAAAGAGATATCAATCTTAGATATTTGGTAAGATACTACTCCCACGGCCTACAAATCCTAGTGGGGTTTCTTGAGTGAGAAAAGATTAAGTAAAAAATGAATATAAATTATTAGTGACGTGATTTTGGGGTCAGGATTTCCTTAAACAAAAGTGTATCAATCTTGTTTCTTGATGAATTCATTATTTATTGGAAGCACTTTTAATGTGTTGCTGAGGATACCAAAAGTTTGTCAAAAGTAAAGATTATGGAAGCTTTTTACTCACACTATATATATATATATGGAAGCATTTTTTTTTTAATTTTTTTTTTTAAATTCATATATTCCTAGGCCAGGTTTTCATGCCTCAACCTAAGAGTAGATTGGGGATTTGGCAATGATCCATGTCTTGTTTATTAATTTAAAAACATAAAAAAAAGGAATAGAGACGTTCTATCCTTACCGTGAGACAAGGGAAAAAATTAGAAAGAGTAATACTATTCGTAATCATTCACTACGATAGTCGTCCTATGTGGCATGACATACACATGACATGTGATTATTTGATGCATTAATGTGATGATTTTTTAATGACTCGTGAATTAAATAACCACTTGTCATGTGTATACCATGTAGGGCTGATGCCGTAGTAAGATGCTACATAGAAATTGTATTAATTTGTTATATTCAATCATTCTAAAAGAATTTCAACCAATTTCTTAGCAAAACAAAATTAAATAAGCAATGCTCACCTGATACAGATATGTGTCCATATATCAAGCTGATATAGTACTAGAACTTATGTTTTTCATACTAGATCTTCTGGTTTTGTTATTAAGCAATTCAGAATGATTTCCAAGGAAGATGAAATTAATTTATTTTCCAATAATTCTATGAAGAAGTGATGTGATCCAAGGGGGGAATGCCGATTATTCAAGAATTGAAGTGTGTTGGAAGGAGAAACCGCATAGAAATAATCCGGGGCAGAATTTTTGAAATTTCGCGAGTTTCCTTATTCAGTTAGCATTCTATCTATAACATATCTTTTGTATTCTTTTCAAGTTAATTTCGTTTTAATTAGAATTTTATTATATCATTGTAATCATTTAAAGTTATTTCCATGTTAAACTAGGTCTTAGGGTTTTAGTATAAATATGCGTTATTTCTTTCATTGTAAATTAAGAAAGACGTTATGAAATTAAATTGAGAGGCGTTTTGCTTTCTTCTTTGTTCTTCATGGACAAATTTATCGAACTTATCAAAAATGAATAATCTTTGTGGCGTTCAACAATCTAAGTGAGGTTCGTAGATTTTGTAATCACGGGGTCGAGATATTATTGTAATTGTCTTGATTTTTTTATTCAATTATTTATTGGATCGAACTTTAAATTTCGAGTTAGATTTCTTAAATCGTGTAATTAAAAGGTCAACATATCATATTGATTGTGTTGGTTGTTTAATTCATTATTTTTTAAGTCAAATCCATAAACTTTGTTTGTTTGGATTTTCTTGGGTCAGATTCAATCTCCTGTGAGTTTCGTAGTTACCGTCGCTAGGCTGGTTCACATCAAGAAGTCTTTTCTACAGGATAACAAAGTCATGTTCTTGAGTAGGTCATGAAGTCGTTTTTTTCCACCTTTCAGTTATTGACAAGGCACAAAATAGTGGATATGAGATCAGTTGATGATGCCCAAAAATCCATTGCACCAAAGATTATGAGACGTGGAAATTTCTGCATGAAAATCGGTTGATTAAATTAGAGAGAGAGAGAGAGAGAGAGAGAGAGAGAGAGAGAGAGAGAGAGAGAATATTGTGTATAAAGTCGTTGATGATGCCCAAAAATTTATAAATAAATAAAGGCCATCAGTAAATGAAATTTCTGTGGGAAACACAATGGAACAAATTGAAATATTATTTTCTTTTGCCGAGGAAGACAACGCCAAGAACAAAGCATCCCATAATTTATTAATCAAGATTGTCACCACAGGCACAATTTAGGGCACAGTAGACCCAACTATAAGAAGTTGGAGAAGTACTGCAAAGTGAAATATATTAAGAGCAAAAAAAAAATATTAAGTATCAAAGTTATATTAAGTATTATCCTTTAGATGGTAGAGGAACAGAAAACGTATATTGCTAACACAGCAGAATTCATTCCTTGTCAAGCTACTGATAAAAGGTAAAACAGAAAAATATAAAAGGCAAGTTGTCCCTTGTGATGTCTAATCATGTCTTAATATATCTATTAGACCTTCAATGAGCGGCTCTCCGAATCCCCTTTGAAACGGAATGAGTCAAGAAATGTTATGCTTACCAAACAAGGAAATATTCGCATGTTTATTTTTTTTTTAATTTATTTTTTTTAAGAAAAGAGGACGACACCTCTGAAACTTGATTGTTGAACCCTCACATATGGCGAAAGAATACCGTGATACTCAAAATTACAATACAACCAACAATTAAAACTAACTAAAATCTGAAAGGAGTGTCAATACTATCAAGTCAAAACAACCAAAAATACATTTGGAAAAACTACCACTAGAATAAAAAAAAAAAAAAAACTGAGTTACCATCAACCCCTTCTTTTGCCAAAGAGTCCACTACTTTATTTGCTTCTCACCCAAATTATCTAGTTCTTCCTTGAGTCTTTAAGGTCACAAAGCTCAATTGGTTTGAATTCTACTAGAATAACTCCTAGTTGAGTTTGAATTGTTCTTTGAAGGACTTGGTTGAAAGCTTGAGTGGTAAAAGGTAGAAAGATGAGATCAATAGAGGGTAAAAGCCAATTGAGCGATACACGAGTGAACAATTGTGAGGCAAAAATTAATTTTTGAAAAAAAGGATGTCGGATAGGAAATGATCAACATCAAGCAAACATAACAATCAATTCAACAGGTTGGATGAGGCAAATGGGCGGCTCGAAAAATTGTTTGAGAATATAAGCGATAGAATGAGTAGGCTTGAACGAAGGAGTAGACATCTTTTTGGAGATGGTGTTGATAGGAAGTATATGTGTAAAAGGGAGATTATAGAGCATCGTAGAGAATGTAATGGAGTCAAAAAACCCGTAGTGGAGGAAACTTGTTTGGTGATGCGTGATCTCCATACGCCCATCAACGTTGATGATGTTTAGCAGCTACAGGAGACGATCTTTCAAACTAGATGTCATGTCAATAACAAGGTATGTAGTTTGATTATTGATAGAAGTAGTTGTATTAATATCGTTAGTGTTATGCTTATCGAGAAACTTGGGTTGACTACAGTAAAACATCTCAAACCTTATAAACTGCGGTGGTTAGATGAATGTGATCTCCAATCCCATACAGAGCAGGTGTAGATAAGTTTCTCAATTGGAAGGTACCACGATGAGGTGTTGTGTGATGTAGTTCCTACGTATGTCAAGCATATACTGTTGGGTAGGCAATGGTAACATGATAGGAAGATGAAACATGATGAATTCAAAAATATGTACAACTTTACTAAGGATGGGAAGCCTATTATTCTTGCGTTATTGACACCAAGATCGACTCAAATTAAGAAGTGAGAGAGAAAATGAATTGAGAGAAAATGAAAGAAGAGCGAAATGATGAAGTGGTGAGCTCGAAAGAAAATGATGAGGTGGCTAACAATGAGGAAAAATAAGTAGAGCCACAAAAGAGTGAAAATGAGAGTGGAGAGGTGGCTAAAACAGACCTGGGACCACAAGAGAGAAACGAAAAGTCAAAAGTGAGTTTGCATAAAAAATAGAGTAAAGTTGAGAGGATTAACAAACCCCTCCCTAATTTGACTATTTCTGTCTTGTAGGATTTCGAAGATTTGGTACTTGAAAACAAGCCAATTGGGATACTATCCAATTCGAGTGTAGAACATCAACTTGTGGATGAAAGTAACCAACTCCACCCTATTTTGGATATCATTTTATTTCTGAAAGTTGACTTTATAATTCCTGAGGAAACAATGGAGTGTTAAAGGCAATGTAAGGAGTTCCTACGCATGGGGTTGAAGGATTTAGATGTGCATGATAAGCATTTGTGTGCAGAGGAGAAACATGAGCTTGTTCTTAAAATGTTTCAAACATGCAAAAGGGCAAAGTCGAAGCGTGCATTATTTGATCCATGTGAAGGTGATTGGGTTTACACACAAAGGAGACGGATATGAACTCAGAAGAGGTCCAAATTATATTCCAGGGGAGATGGACCATTTCATGTTATTGCGAGAATTGAGGACAAGGGCCACAACCTGGGCATTCAATGTTAAGATTCAAGGACAAATCTTTTTGAAGAGGGAGGGTCTGATGTGAGCTGAAATATGCTACAATCAACCGAGAGTGTAATATTTGTTGAGAAGATGGATGGCGAAATCAAGACCTCAAAAGAGCTAACAAAATCATGCAATTACGTGTTCATGATATGGAGTCCATGGAAGCGAAGATAACATGCCTAGGGTCAAGTGCCATGTTAGGGTCGAGAGTCCGAATGAGTTGTTGCAACTTGATTCAAATGGTGCAGCGGAAGAGCCACTACAACCACTATGCGATCGCATAGTGGTTCCATCTATTCGGTCGCATGGAGGTTTATTGAAAGCAAAACTGGAATTCCAAGTTGTGTTATGCGATCGCAAAGAAGGAACCACTATGCGGTCGCATGGAGGTTTACTTAAAGCAAAATTGGAATTTCAAGTTGTGCTATGCGAAAGCATAGCTATTTCGGGAGCCAAAATTTTCCCTTTTTTTCGAAATTACCTTATTTGATTATGATTCTATTTTATTTGATATATATGTAATCTTAGGAGTCTATTTCCGTTTTAACCACCTTAATCAGGGTTTAGTAAAAATACATTTCATTATTTTCATTGTAACTTGAACAACATTATTATAGAATTAATTTTGAAAGGCTATATTGCTTTCTTCTTTCGTTCTTCATGGAACAATCATATCGAAATTATCAGGTTAATTCTCGTGGAGTTCAACCAATCAAGTGAGATTCATTTATCGTTGTAATTACAGGGACAAGGATTTTCATAATTGCTTTTGTTACTTGGTTCAGTATTTTCGGGTCGAACTTTAATTTCGGGTTAGATTTTTTAAATCGTATAATTAAAAGGTCAACATATCATATTGATTGTGTTGGTTGTTTAATTCATTATTTTTCGAATCGAATCCATAATCTTTGTTTGTTTGGACTTTCTTAGGTCAGATTTCATTATCCTGTAGGTTTCCTAACCTTCGTTGCTATGCAGGTTCACATCACTTCCCATATACCTAGTTGCAATTAACCACATCATGTCCATGTAAATTGTAGTGTACACGGTACTTTGGGGTTCCTCATAATGAATTTTTTGCTAGAATCCTAAACCAGATTCAATACCCGTGAATCCAAATATCATACTCGAGCTTCTTTGCAAGATCTATCTTCACACAAACCCGTGCATAATTAGGTCTTGTGAAAGTTGTAATAGGCAAATTAGCATTCAAAAATCTTCCTAGTAGCTTCACTGTTTCCTTCAAATATATGCAAAATTTTATGGCAGAAATGGCAACCGAATCCAGATTTGAGCCATTGGAGATTCCTCGTTGGCTTTAAAATCTCTTGACCATTTAAATAAATGAAATATGGATCCCTCCACCGTATGAACATCAAACATCCAGGCTTTATTAAGATCCTCTTCATTTTGAAGTTTAATTAGCACATGACGTTGATCTATAAAACTATTATTCGGAACAGTTGAAAGACCCCATTTGGTGCTAATATGGTGGCAAAGGACTTCCATTCTTGGTCAAGATTTTGATAACTTCGCGATAAAGGCATATTAGAGCGGAGCTTCTAACCGTTGTAGTTCGAGTGGAGAGAAAACGACAATAGGTTTTCATTCCTTGAATTGCAGTTGTCTCAGGGAGACTGATACATCTTCAACATGGATTGTTGATAAATCGTGATGGATAAGCATGGAAGAAAAGAAAGCCGTATATGATATTGGAGCCTTAGGAGACAAAAAAGTAGTTGATGAAGGATTTGCCACAATAGTTGTAGCATGAGTGTGTTCGGCTATGATTGCAGGGTCAGCCATCGGAGAGGCAGCAATACGGATGGAAGGAGAGGTGGCGGCGCTTAGTGCATGGTGGAAAAAAACCTAGAAGAGAGAGAGATTCATATGTTCACTTCTTTCATATTACATTAACCTTCAAATCTTTCATCTCCAATGTAACTGGAGGACATGTGGATGAAATCCATCCATTTTCTTATTAGTTGACCAAAAGTCAACAATCTGACCAAATTATCCCATATAAAATAATTAAATACGAATAAAAATAAAAGACAAAAACAAAATCGTTTGGTCAAGACTGTTGAGTTTTGGTCAACTAAGATCAAATGGATGAATTTTGTCCGCACGTCCTATAGCTGCAATAAAGATGAAAGGTTTGGGACTTCAATTGCAAAAATAAAAGGTTTGGATATAATCTGCAATAATTTGAAAGGTTTGAGATCACAACTACAATTCTCCCTTGATATTATGGGTCCGTTTGATAGACTTTTTAAGAATATATAGATTTTGTGAAAAGTTATTTTCTTGAAAAATGTGTGGTTAAATAATAGAAAAAATTAGGGGTTGTTCTCTTTGTGTTGAAAGTTTTGTGTTTTGAATTTTAAATTCATTTTGGGTTTTATGTTTTGAGTGTCAATTTTGAGATTGTAGAAAATTTGTTCTATTTAGCATTTTGAAAAATTATTTTTAAAATGTGTTTTGAAAATTTTGGCTTAATTATAACTGAAAACACCCAAAACGTCGTTTTGGATTTTCTTTATAAATTTTTAACTTGTTTTCAAAAACACATTTTCGAAAATAGGAAAGAGAACGCGTTTTCACTATTTTGGAAAATGGAAAACAGAAAACGGCTTGAAAATGGTAAAGGAACAAGCCCCTATATGTTCGCATGCAGAATTATTTTACTGAATGTATAATTATAAATGATTGTACGAAAAAAAAAATGAATTTAAAGAATATATTCCAAACAGATATATTAACCAAATAACCACATCATCTACTTATTTAAACATTGTCTTCAACCTGTGGGGCCTTTACAGTGGTTTTATATAGCATGTACTATGAGGGTTTGCTCCTCAGAATTTCATTTCTTTAAGCAGATTTTTCGTTATACATGCTTACACTTAATTAGAAATGTCACCATTCATATGCATGGCTTCACATAACAGAAATTATATGCTGGCATTTTATTTTGTTTCCTTGCTTTTGCAGCAGCAATTTGGCTGGATTTCTGCATCCAGGATGCCTAATATTCACCCACCAGCTACCGTCCCAAGTTTGAACAGCCCGAAGCATAATCTCTTAATTTCTGCATCCGAGAGGCCTAATATTCACTCGCCAGCCCCCGTCCCAATTTCGGACAGCCCAAAACCTCCAGGGAATCGCCGCCTTATTATCAACCGGTATAAGAAGATAGAGTCGGAAGCTTTCAGGCCGACAACTCCAGGACACAGCCCAGGTATGGGCAATAACAAGCCCCCTGGTGTCCATAAACTTTAGGCATATCATATACTAGAGTTAAATAATTTGAGAGCTTGTTGATTGGTGAGTTTTTTTTACTGGTGTTCTTGAGGGAGAGAGAAGATATTTGTAGGATAAGTATTTGCTAAATCATGTAAACATAAGAATGAATTAGAGTTGTACTTTTTTTTCTGGTTCTCAAAGTGAAGATAGTATTGCATGCATGAAGAGAGTGGTTTCTGGTTTATTTGTAATTTTTTGTGATGAGAATATCCCAATGACAGTTGAAATTTCCAGATTTTCCTATGATCTTGGATGTGTACATTTTGCTATCCATTGACAATTTCCTAACTCTGTACTGAAATTTCTTTTTCTTTATTTATTTTCAATTGTTCTGGAGGCAAGTAGGTTTTAAACTTTACATATACAACAACAAAACTAAGTTTTATTAATTTCTAATAAATTTGAAGTCGAATATATAATTACTTTTTCATCACTTTATTCATTCCATTGCTAGATCTAATGAGTGAACTTTGCAATGATATAGCTGTCAACATTACTTCTCCATTTTTTCCTTCGTTCTATTTTTTGTTTGTCAGCCACTTCCATTACGACCAAAATCCATAGAAATTGCCCCCCGGGGCACATCCAAGTTGGCAAAGGATGGGCATTGCTGAGCTTACAACCCCAGGGTGGGGAGTTCGAATCTTGGATGGAGCAGCTGAGTGATGTAATACTCATTTGTGGGTGGAGCAGCTTGGTGATGTAATATTCATGGAGGAAGGCTCCCTTGGGGCCAAGAGTATAAAGAGTGCACGGACCCTGGTCAACTTGGGCATATACCGCGGTTTACCTCCGCCCATTGCTGAGGGGCCAGTGATGGGTGGTCCAGGACATAGTTCGGCGTAAGCTGGGATACCTGGGTATCAAAAAAATAAAATAAAATAAAATAAAATAAAAAATAAAAAGAATAAGTTTCTTAATTATTTCTTGGATATTTCATTAACAACACAATAAAAAATATAAAGTGATAATAATTTGCTTCTTNATACAAAAAAAAAAAAAAAATCCATAGAAATTTCCAAATATTATATTTGAAAGTTTATCATTTTTTTTTTTTTTTTTTGAGAAATTCATATACCAAGATAATCAACAGAGTTTTTGCTATGGAAATTACTATTAGATAATAACAAAAATTAGATTTTTTTTTTTAAAAAGTATGATATACTGTCAAAATATTTTTCCCCGATATGTTGTTTATACGGATTAGATGTGAATTTGTAATTTTGGATGTTTATTTTGAGAATAGTTATGAATATTATTGGAACGGAAAATGCATTGTTTGTTTTTATTTTAATCTCTCTTTGACATAGTTAAATCAAATTTTTAGTACATTTTAATAAAGGGAAATATTCATATATAAGAGTTCAACTATGACCCATTTCAAACCTAAGAAATAAGGTTAAAAGCTATTAAATTTTATTTATAAAATGATTAATTAAAAAAGTTTATTAGTTCAATATATTAAGGTCACATATATATACAATTTGGTCACAAATTATCGAATTAATTTGGTACAAATTATTTTTTGATCATAAACCAAAAAATTTATGAATCACAATTTACTCATCGGCCCCAAAATCAAAACTTTTATAGGTTACAACTCATTTATGTTACACCTCATCTATTTATAGTCAAAATAAAAGTCAAAGATGGATTTAATTGAATAAATGACTTTTTTCGGGGTCTAATTGATAATTACTAATACTTGAAGGACTAGAAATTATATATAAAGAAATCTAGGGAGTTAATTTACATTATTAGAAATGAAGGGCCGAAATATGATTGTGTATGAAGATTGGAGACTTGATTTTACAATTTCCCTATAGTTATCCAATTACTTTGACTATATCTATCCAATTTTTACATTTCCTTGGAGAGAAGAAACAGAGACCGTGCCAAGAGGGAAAAAGGAGAGGAAAAGGAAAGAAAAGAGAGGAAGGAAAAAAAAAAAAAAA
>CAIGRN010076731.1:0-11473 GCA_903798345.1 Fraxinus anomala
TTGAAGGCTTGTTCGATATCGAAGGCAAATCATCTATCACACCGCAAAGTCAATTTCAGAATGAATTCACCGGTCTAAATGAAATACCTATTCTCAAAAATATTTCGGATTTCGGTACTCATGGAAGTAGTAATCCAATTGATTTGGATGACGTTGATGTTTTCGAGGCGGAACGGGAGGATGAACTTGAATTAGATATTTCTTATGCAAGAGGGAAGAGAAAGGGGAAAAACAGGTAATTGATTCAAATTGGTCGTGTGGTCGATGGAGTTCCAGAATCTAAAGTAGTATGTAAATACTGTCAACAATGATTGGCATGGCAAAAAGCCATTGGAACCACCCACCTCAACCATCACTATAAAACATGTGCGACCAAACATGAGCTTCTTCCTACTGGTTAAACGCAACTACAATTTGGTAGTTCAAGTCCCAGTTCCACTACTACGCCACTTTCTACCGGATGTATTCGGAAGAGAAATCTCGAACGGGAATTGTGAAGTTCGTTGCCACTGCTGAGTTTCCTCTAATAATAGCAGACAACTAACATTTCGTCTCCTACGTGAAAGAATATCTTCAACCGAGATACGTTGGGGTAAATCAAAACACTCTTCGTTCTGATACAATAGAATATTTTCTCCATTCAAAGAAACTATGGATTGTCGATTTAGAAAAATAAAAGGGTGTTATATTTTTAACTTCGGATATATTGGAAAGGATTAATAAAAAAAGTTATATAGCTGCAACTGCACACTACATATACCCACTTTGGTGTATGCATAAAAAAATTATTGCTTTTAAAATTATTGAGTTCCCTCACAACGCTAACAACATATTTAATGCTATTATGAATAATGCTATTATGAACATTGTTAGATAATATCATTGTGAGAGTAAAATTCGTTCATTTACATTCGGCAACGCTATTGTTAATAATGTAGTTATTGATAAATTGTGCAGAGTACTGCAACCCGATTTCGGTGGTTATTTGTTTCATATTCGATGTATATGTCATATTTTTAATTTAATAGTATAAAACGATTTAAAACATGTTAAAAATGAAATTCAAAGAATTAAGAATGCACTATTATATATCACGATTTCACCTAGTAGAAAACAACCATTTAAGGAATTTTATACCGAATCTGGGGTGATGCATACGAAAAAATTTATTAGTGACGTAGGGTATAGATGGAACTTCACTTACTTATAATTAAAATTATGCGAAGGGTTTGAACATTTAATAACTGAATTTTATAATAATAGACATATTCCAAATGATGACGATATCATTTTGAATGAGTCCAATTCGATGTTACCTTTTAAAAATAAAAAAAAATTTGACAAGTTTTTATGATTCTACAAATATTTTGTTTGAAATTTATTATCACACTAGTTGTATGATTTCTGAACGTATTTATATAATTGTTATGGCTTTTCTTAGATATAAAAATGACCCAGATTTTAGTTCAATTATATATTCCATGAAATTAAAGTTTAGAAAATATAAGGAAGACTTGCCCATGTTATTTTCGTTAGCTTGCATCATGGACCCTCGACATAATTTTTCGAGTACTAAATTTGTAATTGATCAGATTTCAAAAGTTTTAACTTTTAATGTACCTATCATTTATAGAAATTTAGAATAAACTTTATATGAAATGTATGAACTATACATAGAATGAATGTGTACACATATTAATTGGGTATCCTCTGGCTCTACACCTACTCCTCTCATTGATATACCATAAGACGACGCTGAAATTTTAACTTTATTAAAAGACATTAACTCATATAGATATAATTCAAATACATCTGGTTCCTCTAGTAGTAGTTTGTTTACCGCATGTAATCAAACATCGGACGCAAATCCAAATGCGTTGCCTGCTGAATTAATTGATTACTTTAATTATAATATGCCTAATAACAAAATAATTAAGAAAAGTTGAATTCTGGTGAAGGTACGAACGCCGATGGCCAGTGGTNAATTAATTGATTACTTTAATTATAATATGCCTAATAACAAAATAATTAAGAAAAGTTGAATTCTGGTGAAGGTACGAACGCCGATGGCCAGTGGTTTCTTCAATGACAAAAGGCCTACTAACATCACCGATTAGCACTGTAGTTTCGGAGTCTGCTTTTAATGCAGGTAAGACAGTTTTCTCTAAGGTCAGGAGCGGACTGAAAGAAAATATTTTGAAAGCATTAATGTGCGTGAAGAACTAGCAAGATGATCATTCTCGACTGTAAGATAAATATGCTGAAATTGCATCTCGTCAAGTAAGTGATATTTAATTTAACTATATTTATAAAAAAAAATTATAATACATGTATAATTTTTTTTTAAAAAAATGTACATGTAATAAGTTGTTAGTGTACAATTTTTAACTCCAACTACTCGAAATTGAAGTAGCCGATCCCAAATTCGGATAAAGGAAGAGTGTTTATCTTTTAAAAAAAAGGTTTATCTAAAAAAAATGTTTTAGAAAATATATATCTAAAAAAATGTTTACAAAAGGTATATCTTTTTTTAGAGGTTTAGAAAAGGTATAGCATAAAAAAAAATTAATTCGAGCTCATGAGCCGAGCTCGACCCACGAGTAACAAGCACGAGTCGAGCTCGTACGTACACAGTGATCGGCCCATTGCCACCACTACCATTATGTGGATGTTTTAGTAAACGAAAAGCAGTAATTCTTTTTTGTAATAACCAATTATTGTCTATATAATGAGCAGTGATGCAAATGTAACCATTGTGATTACGTTCAGACCAACAATCAGATGTAAAACACATAATTTCATCAAAGTCGTTAAATTGATTTTTCAAATTATCTTTCAATGTATGAAATAATTTTATGCAACCAGAACGAACATTATTTCTATTTACACTTCGATAAGAGGGTTGAACACATTTTTGCATGAACTCCTCAAAGTATTGATCTTCTGCAAAATTGAAGGGTATCTCACTTGCTGCCTAAAATTCGAACATTCCAAATCTTATCCGTTCTTGTGAATAAAAAAAAGTTAGCAAAAGTAATTGATCCACCAACCCCTCTAAAAGAAGTAATTTATGTCAGTCTAGGATCTAAATATCCTGTTTCGTTAAGATGAGAATTTTATGTCGTCACAACATGCCAGTGTCTTGACCCTTAACCCATGCATAAGCCTTTAAACAAATACTATATATTGCTTTTCCACGAGTTACATCTACTGTAAAATTTTTCCAAACATCCGATGTTTGTTTATTTTTTATTTTTATGTTCTAGATTATCCAATATTTGTAGCATTATCCTCCAAATTATTGGAGAGCCACTATTTCTTAAATTGAAATCATCGGTAGGGAAACCGCTTGGTTCCATAATTTAAAAATATTGATGAAAGAAAAGAGAAATATTTATGGACTATGTATAATTAATTAAAAAATCAAGAATGTAATAAATAAATAACTGAAAAGAATATTATAAAATATAGAAAATTAAATCAACAAACTCTAAACAGGGTAAAGAATAATTATGAAATTTTTCAAAAATAATAATGTAGACAAGAAGTTAAAAGGCAAGAAAGTGTATTGAAAAGTGAAGTGAACTTTGATTATAATATTTAACATGAATGACAAGACCTTTATATATAAATTTAAAAATTGACCGTTTAGCAACTGTCATAATTTAACAATGGCAAAAAAGAAAGCAAATAATAGGTTCCGTATTTAATTGATTTTTTTAAATGAATTATTTGGCTTGTCAAATCTCATTAATAATAATAATAAAAATCATTTGATTGACAAATGACAAACCTACCATTTTAGGCTTGTCAATTCTCGTTTAATAATAGTTGTCATTGATACACCATATGATGCAACAGCCCATTTCGATTATGGGCCGGTCCATTTGCGGGTGGGCTTAGCTGGGCCGAGCAACCCACCCATTTTGACATGTCTAGTTACACCAAAATGATAGTGACATAGATTAAAACTTAATTATACAAGGGTGTTTAATCTATAATTATGCACAAGAACAAGAACTTGTTAAATTTGATTCAAGGCTTGGTTTCATTGTATATTGAAATGGTTGCACCTACATTTAGTAACTCTTACAGATGAAGTTTACCATAGACATTAATAATTGAAGGTGCCACCACACCCATCATTCTTCATTCAATAATAGTGACGTAAACTAAGATTACGAGATAATTGAATCTTAACTTAGTAATATGTCCAATAATTTAGTTCCAATCATTAAAAGAACACAAATTCCAAGAGGTGGACATATTGATTAGAGTTACTTCCACATAATAACAAACATTAGAATCAAGGACCAACTTTGGTTTTGAAAAAATTAACAGAGGGTACCTTTTGAGCTTTTTTCTCAAAATTTTACAAAGGGCACGGTGATAAGCGTATTTTGTACACTTATCTAGACCATTAAATTAGAGTATTTGTTAGTAATTTAGATGAGTAATATCTTAATTTTGTGTTAATTATATTTGTTTAGATTGAACTCAATACAAATTGGTGGATTTGAAAGAAATGAACGAAAATGGGCAAAAACGAAAGGAATCCAAAGTTTAGGGACCAAAGCGTAAACATTCAATAGTTAATTTAGACCATAAAACGATAATTGAAAATCTTATAGGATCAATTGGATGCAATTGGAGGTTAAATGAGTGAAATATAATGAAAGTATTTTTACAAATCAATTTCCTATTGAAAAAGTTTTGCTCTCAATTTTTAACCTCAACTTGAGATCAATTGTTCGGATAGCAAACATTCGAATTGAAAATATTGTATTTCTAAAAGAATTGTATCCGTTTGAATTATCTTTTCAATACATTTTAAATCATCTTAATCGGATATCTATAGAGAAAGTTATGACCAAATTACTGAAAACTGCTCAAGGACAAACAGAAGCAAACTTGCGCGGGGGGGAGGGGGATCCAAGGTGCGTGCAGTACCCTATTTTCCCTAACTTGAGAGCCATTTGGCTCAATTGCACAGCGCGGGCCATTTATGAGTTTGAACGGATCAACTTCCTATTTTGATCCAAATTCTTATAGAAATCAAATTGAACCTATTATTTAACTTATAAGGGGACGACCAAAGCGAAACAACAAATCAATAACGTGAACAATTGAGTTTATCATATGTAAGAGTTGTACAAGTCGTGCTTTATTTAAGAAGAACTGGGTTGTACTTTAAGAGTTCTACTAAAAGGATAAACTAAACATCCAAATTATTCCGTGAGCATAATTTGACATTCCAGCAATTCGGCAACCCGTAATTCCTACTGTCCTTGAGTATACGTTTTTGTACCAATTGAGTTAGAAGGAAATGATCTATCCATGACCAATATAAAAGTGAGCTGAGAGCGAAAAGTCGAAAGCTGTTCTTTCATGACATCAATTTGCAACTTTGCCATACTTTTTTCCCACCAATCGGTATTGATCCTTTCATTAACTTCACTCTTAGGTAACTGTATTGAGCTTTCTAAAGTATCAGCTTGGTCCATTTTGCCACCAAATACAACCAACTCTCTATGGCCTCTTTGTCCAGACATCATTTCATCTATTCTGCAGCAGAAAATAGAAAGAATGTTAAAGCATATACGTTAAAAAGGAAAGAACACTAAACTGACTATCATCAAGGAAAAAAGGTTGCACAATTAAAAGAAACAATTGGAAGTAAAAATTAAAAGAAAGAGACAGAGACAGAGATGGGACAATGACAAGCTTCAATTCTAGAACAAATACTAATGCCACTAAATTAACTTTTTACTACAACAGATATGTCTGCCATGCAGTATTTAGGTGAAACGGCAATATGGCTAAATTGGCACGGAATTAACACTTCTTGAAAGGAAAGATTCCATTGAAGAATATCATTTCCCAATTTTTTATTTTATTTTTTCTTGTGGAAAAACATAACATATTGTTTGGTGCTGAGTCACATAAGATATAATATGCATTTTGTTTCTTTCCAAATTTCATAAATTGAAAAAAGATCCCTCGAATTAAAAATAAATGTGCACATAGTCATTAATAAAATAAGTCACCTTGTTTTCATGATTTAATCACGAGCCCAGAATGTATCACCGTCGAATGTGATGCTTTAAACCCCATTATATGGGAAAGTATATGTTCAATAAATGCAGCTATTTCTTTTCATCAATAAGAAATTGATATAGTGATTATCGAAACATGAAAACTTCTATAGATCATTAAAGGGATATAACCTTCGTTGTTTTAATGAGTTCTCAGCGTCCACCAATTTGTGCTTTAGTTCATCCACTGTCTGCAACAATATTTCCTCCAAGAGGTAAAAGATCATGAGCACATATTTCATTTCTATACATTACCTCAAAATATACAAAACTGATGAACCATAGATCAATTTTTTCTAGGATATAAATAAAAATAACAAATTTCGTAGACTTTCATAAATTGAATGTTCGATAATTGGTAGTATCATTTTGAAACCATTGTTTTGTAAACAGCACAAATAAAATATTATAGAGAACTTCAAAAAATATTCCCATATTATGTATGCATCAGCAACAAGCCAACCTAAACCAAAAGACGATAATTAAATCTCAACATCAAAAATTCTATTCTCGAAAGAAGCATGCATGATAGGATAGCAAGAGTTCCATCATTATGTAAATCCAGAATTCAGAATTAATGGAAGAACTTTATTATCACAATCAGAGTCTTGTTTCTTCTCCCACTCAATCCCATTACCAGCTTTGTCCAAATTTTTTCCATCCACTCTTAACATGCTAAAGACCTTTAGCTCCATTTCTTTCAACCATCCCATAATAATCCACCCCATGAATGTTGCCCATGTCTGTTTCATCCTCACAATTATATAGCACAAGATTTCCTTAGAATTTATAGTAACAGTAGTTTATTCATTATGTTCATTGATTTGTCTTTTATTTCCATCTTCTAATTTTATATTTCAAATTTCAACGTAGCAATTACGTATTATATTATTGTGCTACATATTTTTGTCTGTTGTTAATATTTATTGTTCGTGTGCAATTATGAAGTTTTTATTTTTATGTGATATTACTAATTATAGATGATGTCTATTATTAGCGTTAACTCCTACAAATGATTGCTATAAATATGATCCTACACTCTGCATCTGTAACGTAATAAACATATTTGAATGTTCAAAAATTATAAACCATGAAACCCCAATGTTTAGACATTCTAGCATAATATAAAAATAAATAATTAAATATTTAGATGTTCTAAAATAATTTGTCCTTTTAACAAAATATTTTCTAAAATTATAACAATAAGAGTGCAACTTCATTGCATCGGAACTTAATTTCTGTTTTTCGCTTTTCTCCATTTTGATATCATACTGCAACATTGCAACTTTAGGACATGTTATGTCTAATGACAATGGATTCTTCATTGCATAAAAATTTATTTACATCACTTACCAGCTGCTCATTGGTAAGGAGAGGGATTGGTTGCTGAGATTACCATCTAGAAGATGAAGAAAGCTCAGCATTTTCTCCATGCAATTGGGATCTAGCGTTGCTTTTTCCCTGAGAATAATTGAACTCATTTTTCAAATCATTAATATCATCCTCATCGTCATTACCATCAAATCGCGGACTTCCTACGGATCAAATATATATAATGTCCTGCATGTTACTTCAAACAGAAGACGGAACACAAGAATTTGGAATGGAGACAAATCTTTGTGTCTCTTGTATCTAGTTTTGCACTGTGGACATGACTGATGGCAATCAATCCAATAGTAACTCCACAAATCTGACATACCTAGCCATTTAAATTCTTCAGAGTCTTTGGCTACATTATACACAAGGAATAAGTTGATTATGATAGAATTTGGGATTAAATTAAATAATAGATATGCAAATTAATTCCTCAAAAATCAAATAAATCAGACACGAAAGAAATCACAAATGCTAATCAATCTTACCAAAAGGACAACCAATGATATCAGTGTATCATGTAATGATCACATTGTGGAATACAGACAGTATGAGACTGGATGACATTTTGAAGATGATTCAACAATAACAGTATCTTCAATTTTCTAGTAACATCTCATGTATGATTATAATGATAAACTCAGTGAATCACAGGATTCATATGGTATGTTAACTGATTCGAATATGCTTCTTCCTAAAAAATGTTTGATGCCAATATCATGCTTTTATATTTCAGCCACATAGTTAATTTCAGCATATACCAATGATTTTCAAATTCAATTTGATTCATATTTGCTGAAAAACAATACTCTCATAATTCACAAGCATCCTGTAATCATAACTAAATAAAAACAATGGTACTTAAAAAAATTCTTTTACCTGTACAAGGGCACTCTGCATTCATCAGGATGGTGGCAAATTGAGGAGTGCATTCTAAGGAGCTGCCACATTCGCTTACAACACAAACAACCACCATTAACCCTCTTATTACAAGTTGCAAAATGCTTAATTGAAAGCTGGAAAGCATGGCAGTTCGAGACTTGCAACATGGTGGAATGTATAGATCTAGTAGGTAACACATAAAAATATTTGTAGATCCCTTAGTTGTCTGGCAATGTTTTTCATTCATATGGGTAAATGCTTGATAGTGAAGTTTTAGAATATTTAGCAAGTATCAATGCACATGAGTCATATTGTGTACATTAAAAACCAATAATTACATTGTCTGAACAAACTTACCTCAATATCTTTCGATGTCTAGATTCCTGGGCAGCAACTTCCTTTTTAAAATTTGAGAGTTTTTCATCAATCTTTGAGCATGCATAAAGAAAATTAGGAAGTGTTACAGTGGATAATATATACCAAAAAAACCTCATTATAAAGTCCAAATGAAACACATTTTTTCTGATATCAATCAACTGTGGGGCCTGTCTTAGGGAAACTTTGTTTTTATAATTCAAATAAAAAGAGAAAATAAATGTTTCTATGAACATTTTTGCATTAACAAACTAACCTGATCCTAATCCTCTAGTAAAAGGTTAGTGAATCATTAGCACATTAGTTTCTAGACATGATACTAAAGAGATGAAATTGTCTCCTAAGATAACTGGGGATGAGTCATAAGTTGTTTCACTTTATCTTACATTAATAAACTTTTACTAGGGTAATGCCTAAAGTGGGGAAGATCTTTCTATCCAAAGAGTTCATTGGAAAACAAAAATAGTTATTAATAGCACAAGTGTAAAACTTTCAACCAAATAACACAATTCCCAAACAAAGACATTTAACTGGAAATTATTTACCTTGTAATTGAGAGCCCTTTTCTGAAGATCTTTTGGCAACAATGGATGCTGAGGATACTTCTCTTCTAGATACTACAACGTTGCAGTATTCGGTCAACAATAATACTTTTTGATAGTAAGGTCGAATAATACAAAATCCACCATTAATCAATTCTATATTGCTATAATCAATGAAGAAACTCACCATTAATGTAGCAAAAGAGTCTGCAACTACAAAGTCATCACCCACAAGCACTGGCACATATCCAAGTGGATTAAGCTTCAAAAACTCTACAATCCTGACAAATAGAAAAGTGTAACAAAAAATTCTTAGGATAATAATCAACTGAAGCAAAATATAACTTAGCAATACAGATAACAAGGTTATGTCAACATTTATACATAATTGAAAAGAAAAACAAAGAGGGTGAGAATGGAAAGAGTCAAACCTGGAGATTTCTTGTCCCATTTGAGCAAGTTAATTGCAATGTACTAATAATCTAACCCTATTTATTCAATTCAAGCTTTCATTTGCTTCATTAATTATAAAAAATTAATAAAAATAATTTTAAGAAATTAAGCAAAAAAAAACTCAAGATTATCAATGTTTAAGAAGAAAATAGGATTTACGCCTAACTTCTTTTCACGTAAGAACATTTTTGTTTTAAATCATTCTCCTTAACCTTGAGTTAAAAATGCCATGTCAATTTCATGACTAGGTCTCTTCCAGCAATACTATGAAAGGAATATGGCATAATTATAGTAACCTAAAGTCCCATATTTAGATTGCCAAGTTCAAATTTTAATATAATTCGCTTCAACGGAATGGTCGATCTACAAATAGCTAATTCTCAGTTCCAAGTGTATCAAAATCCTACAAATAGATCTGATTTCAATTGCTACATAAAATAAAAAATTTCCCAAATGCTATTCTACTTGAAAAACCTAATAATGATAGAAAAACTAACAACTTGAATTGTGCAGCAAGCATAGATGGTGTATAAGAAGCTAAGAGGAAACTATGGATGAGGAAGCATAGTTCAAAACAAGCAAACTACTTGTCTATTTCAGTAATTAACTTCATAGGCATGTATATAGAATAAGTTGGTCCATTATACTTCACCCTTTTCTCTTATTAGACCCTAGGTAGTTTCTTTTATTAGCTAAGAATACAAAGGTTAACAAGGCAAGAAATGCTCGTCTCGGTGCTCTGTAGATAAATCTTAATGAGAATTCCACATATTCACAAATCGCTATAGCTTTGTTAAAATGAATGAAGAGACGATATCTTACTTGAAGCAGGTGCCCGCGCAGAGCTATGAAAACACAAATGACAATTGATAACCAGGCCACAGAAACAATTGCAATACAAATTTTGAAACCTTCTGATTTCCACGCTACAAAAATGATTCACAAAGGTTTTCAATATGCAAATTCTAAAAAATTACGGATGAAAATTTAAGTAAGCCATACCGTTCGGAAGTCGAAATTTAAAATGTAGTAATTTGATTGTACCGGTTATGCTTCTTTGCGATTAGAGATTTACGCAAGAAGCATAGCATGTTTGGCAAAGATTCAAGTTAAAAAGCAAACAAGTTCTTTTGAAATAAGTAATCTTTTTTATCCAAGTGATTTTTTTACTTCAAACAAAAAAAATGTGAACAGTGAAAAATTTAACTACCCACATCATAAATTACAATTTCAAATAAGGTCAAAGCAGTGAAGAAAATAGCATGAATGGAAAAAAATACATCTTTGGCAGCCACATGTATCGTCTGCAATAAAACGACCACAAGAAAATAAATCTATTAATCAAAAACCATATAATTGAAACCCTTGATCCCAAAAATTATATAAACGCCCACATAATCAACATTCAAGCCAAGGAAAATTCAATTATGAATTCAATAATAAGATCATATTTCGAATTACTTCATTGAAGCCAAATTTTTTGCCATATTGCCTCTGCACAGTGGAGCTAAAGTAGAGGGAAGAAAAGAGAAGTCTTTAAAAATGTGTATGATTGTGTGGAAAATTGAGTAAAGAGGCATGGGAGATAGTGTGGAAAAATGGAGAATGACGACACAAGAAAAAGAAATCCCTGTAAGAATACAACATGGTGTTTAAGAAAATAAAGAGGGTAAAACTGGTATGAAAATATATGACATCAGCATTAGGTCAGAAATGACGCCTTATGGATAGTGCTACAAGTTTGCTCTTTTA
>CAIGRN010076754.1:0-16247 GCA_903798345.1 Fraxinus anomala
TATTGTAAAAGATACTAAAAATATAGAATTCTATGTAAACTAGGAAACTGTCAAAATTTGAAAATATTCTGTCCTGGATCGTATCAGGTGAACCCTGGCACTGAATTTTGGGCCACCTCCATAGCCCACGTTTTTAAAGGAAAAAAAGTTTGAAATGAGCCAAATAATTGGACCAATCTTATATAACAAACATTTTCCATACTCCTTCCTTAATCTTTAACAGAATCACTTGACTGCCGCAGAATGTTTGGCCGCCCATTCCCACCTTTAAACTAACACCACTATCAATGTGTGGATTAATTCAAGGGAAAATTTCATAACTAAGAGATAAGGTTTAAAATTTCAAAATTCAGATTTTTTAAGATTTAAAATTTCAAATCTCTGATTTTTTTTAAATTTTTTTAAAATTAATTAATTAAACACATATTTTATTAATTAAATATATTAAGGTCATAATTCTATATAATTTGATCATAAATTCTATATAATTGATCACATATTATTAATTTGTCATAAATCACAAATTTTACATGTTACAAATTATTTTATGGTCACAATTCAAAATTTTTATAGATCACAATTTGTTCATTGGTCACAAATAAAAAATTGAAACGTCACAAATTATTTTACGATCACAATTCAAAAATTTTATATTTCACAATTTGTTCATCGGTCACAAATCAGAAATTTTATAAGTCACAAATTATTTTACGATCACAAATAAAATTTTTTATAGATCACAAATTATTTTACGATCACAATTAAGAAATTTTATATATCACAACTTATTCATCGATTTACAAATCACAAATATTATAAATCACAACTTAGTAGACAATCATAAATTATCAAATTATCGATCACAAATTAACAAATTTTTAGATCACAAATTGTTTCGTGGTCACAATTTATCTTTTTTATTGTTCACATATTATTTATAGGTCACATATTAACCAATTTAATGATCACAAAAAATCAAATAATTTGTGACCACAACTAACACTTTGACCATCACCTCACCACTCCCATCAGCACCAGCACCACCACCGCCACCGCTAGAACCACCCCCTTTCGACAACATCATCTCAATTAAATCAATACATCGCAGAAAAACGCCACCACATCATCGTGCCAAATTCACCACCACCTCGACAGACCCATCACCACCAACATCTCATCGTCACCTCCGACTACCACCACCAACTCACCAGCACCACATCCAACATTATCAGTCACCGTCGCCACTACACAACCACCACCAAAATATCAGATCTAAAATTATCAGTCACACATAACCGTACCCAACCACCGCACACCACCAGATAATGTTCTTTAACAAAGGCGCAAACAGGTAGCCATGGCATTGAGAAAACAGGATAATGTTTTTTAACAAAGGCGCAAACAGTGGCTGGTAGCAAGCTTTAACCTACCCCGCTTCCAGGTTGTGAAAGAAACATACCTTCCGTTACCTTAACTAGATTCCCAGAATACAGTTGCCAAACTGGAAGATCAATAAAGGGAGCATAAAATGGCCTAATAACTTGTTCAATAAGACACTCCCAGTCTGCCTTAGGAGGCTTCATAGAAATTGAATCCTTTCCATTTACAGGTTGCTTAAGCACTGAGTTCCCACTTGACCTGGGCCAAAAATAATATATTTCACTCCCATAAGCCGTCAGAATATCACTAACAGAAACACCTAAATTTGGTTCCAATACAGAAGTCTGTGGTTCTTTCCTTAACTTTTGCATCTCCAATATCAATTTAATATAGGAATCACGAACACAGGACAGGGGCACTGTTGCGAACAGCAACGCGGCGCCTGGCGATTCTTACCTGATGGTGACGAGCGGTGTTGACGGCCTCCGGTGGTGGTGTGTGCTAAAGGCAGAGAGAGAGAGAGAGAGAGAGAGAGAGAGAGAGAATTAGGGCTCCCTTTCACTATCCACTAACCCTCCTAACGGGGGTATATAGATTAATTTAATTTAGTAATTATATCATTAATATTAAAAATTGAATTATCTTCTGATTTTTGAAATAAAAATTTGTAAATTTAAATTTTAAAATTGGAAGTTTAAAATTCTGGTGCGATATAATTTCCACTTAATTTAATGTACCTATTAAAATTTTTTGAAATGGACGGTTGGGCCAAATAATTTATAATTGTGCCTCTAGTCTTCCAATTTTAGAATAAGTGTTGGATAGTGTGATTAATTTAAATCCTTCTATTATGCTTTAGAATCTTAAGACTTTTTTATTTTATAGTGAAAATAGTCATGGAAATATTTTATAAAGGAAAACCTCTTGATGGTGAGGATCGGAAAAATGTAGATGAGGAGAATCAAGAGATGTCATATAGACACAATTTTGATGTTGCACGACTTCCCATCGATATTGGATTAAGGACTCCAATCTTGGATTATAATGCTAACGTTCAAGATCAAATTTCAAGAGAATATATGCAAAAGGTCCTTGTCAGCCTCTTAACCCTGATTTTAAGAAAAAAGAATTTAGAGATAAAGAATTTAGAAGATTCAATCGTTTTTGGTTTAACGAGTTTGGTAGTTGGTTGGAGTATAGTGTGGCAAAAGAGGAAGCTTTTTGCTTGTATTATTATCTTTTCAAAATAGGTAGTGGAAAACAAGGTGGAGGCTACATTGGTGGAGGATTCACGTATTGGAAAGATAAAAAGATGCTTGCTACTCATATTGGAAAGCATAAAGTTCACATAATTAAGCTCATATTAAGTGTGAAACTTTAATGAATCAAGACAGCACATTCAATCGTTTTCTTCAAGCAGTCAGAACAAATGTAAAATGAATATTGCTTCCGTCTTATTGCATCAATTGATTGTGTTCGAGTTTTGTTACGACAAGGGCATTCATTTTGGGGACATAATGAATCTAAAAATTCTCTCAATCCAAGTAACTTCCTAGTCTAACTTCAATTTTTGGCTGATCATAATCATGAGGTTAAGGCTCTGACATTGGAAAATACTCCTCAAAATCGCAAATTAACATCCCTTAAGGTACGAAAGGACATTGTAAGTGCTTGTGCTAATGTTAATGATTCATTATTTTCTATTTTAGTTGATGAATCTCGTGATGTGTCAACAAATGAGCAAATGTCAGTTGTGTTACATTATGTGAAAAATGGACTTGTAAATGAACGTTTTATAGGTCTTGAACATCTGTCCAGTATCACAGCTGTCTCACTCAAAGTTGCTATTGATAAGATATTTTCTAGATATAATTTAAGCATTTCAAATTTAAGGAGACACGTTTATGATGGGGAAAGTAATATGCAAGGTCAGTCCAATGATCTCAAAGCATTCATTTTAAATGAGAACCGTTGTGCCTTTTATATTCATCGTTTTGCTTATCAACTTCAACTAGCTCTTGTAGTTGTGGCCAGAAGAATATACCGATTACTAATTTCTTCTTTTGTGTGGTTGCTAATGTGGTAAATAATGTTGGAACATCTTCTAAACGTTGTGATCTTTTTCGAGAAAAACAATTAGCATTATTGTTGGGGCATTAGGGAATTGTTATATTTTAAGTGGACAATGCCTTAATCAAGAAACAACTCTTCAGCGTTTAGGTGATACACGTTGGGGATCTTATTATAATTCTTTGGTTAGCCTGACTAGCATGTTTACAGTTGTTATTGATGTACGTGAAATGATTGTTAAAAATGGATCTAGTACTTGTGATAAAAAAAAATGATGCATTCAATTTATTGGAGTTAATACAATAGTTTGATTTTGCATTTAATCGTCATTTAATGAAAAGTGTCTTGGAGATTTCAAACGATTTGTCAGAGGTATTGCAAAGGAAAGATCAAGACATTGTGAATGTAATGGACATGAAGAAAGTTTGTAAAGAACGACTCCAACTTATGAGAGATGATGGATGTGATTCTTTCTTGCAACAAATTATTTCTTTTAGTCAGCATCATTATATTGATGTTTCAAATATGGACGTTATGTTTATGCATTATGCACATGGTGGTCGCCCTTATCGTAATCTTCCACAAATGACCAACTTGCATCACTTTCAAGTAAATTTATTCTATGCTATCATCGATATGTAACTTCAAGAATTGAATAATCATTTCTCGAAGGTAAATACTGAGTTATTCATTTGTGTAGCTTGTCCGTGTCTACAAAATTCGTTCTCTGCTTTTGACAGAAGTGCTGAGTTTTATCCACGAGATTTTTTAATAGTAGATTTTTTCACACTGGAAGATCAACTTGATAATTAGATTTTTGACACTCTCTCTAACAAAGAGTTTGAAGAACTGAATGGCCTTAGCGCTCTCGCAAAAAAGTTACTTTTGACAAATAAGAGTAGAGCATATCCGCTGGTTTACAAGCTTTTGACTTAGGTACTAATTCTTTCGGTTGCCATCGCTATGGTAGAGAGAGTATTTTCTACCATAAATATTGTGAATGATAGATTGCACGATCAGATTGGAGATGAGTAGATGAATGATAATCTTTATTGGTTATGTGGAGAAAAATATGTTCTTAAAAATTAATAATGAAGTGATTGTACAAAGATATCAAAGTATGATAACTCGTAAAGAACAATTGTAAGGTATTTCATTTTAGGTATAATGTTTTTATTTTTTGTACATTTGCTAAAATCGCCCACAACAGAAAAAATTTATGGGTCCGCCCCCGGCTAGTGGTGCTCTAAATTAAATTTAAATTGTGATTTAGATTTTCAAAGTAATTGAAAACCTATTCAATTGAGAGATGTAAAAATAAATGCAAAGTGCTTTTTTTTGACAGAAAATGTAAAATAAATATGTAAAATTACATATTTTTTTAGATCTATTAGTGGGATCCACAAGAGACAAAAAAAACTACCAATTCACTAATACCTAATTTTTTTAAATCCTTTGATTGGAGTAGATTTAGATCTACCGACTTTAAATATATCAATTTACGTTCAATTTCACATCACCATTGGAATGTTAGCCAAACATGCCACTCCCCGTGGATGACAAGTATATTTGTTTTGCTGACAGGGCTGGGCGTGGATTGTGTCGGATATGTTTTGAGTCAAACCCAAATCCAACCCAACATGTTTGGTTTGACAATAATTCAAATCGAAACCAACTCATTCACGGTTGAAACCCAACCCAAACCGACCAAACTCGGGTTAGTTTGGGTTGGGTTGATTGGTTTAGACTTGAGTCCAATTCAAGTTAGACAATTTTTTCCCAATGGTTGAGACATTTTTCGTTGAATTTGAACAATTTTTTTAAAGTTTGATACCATTTTAATTTGAACTAATTTTAATTACGTTAAAAAGGGTGATTTGTAAGGCTTTAAGTCGATTGAAGTTGGATCAATGATCTGTAGGGTTAAATTCAATTTCAATAGAATAATATAAATTAAAAATATTGTAAAACATGTTAAATAGATTATTTCATGATTAAATTAAATAAATATTAAATCAATCTAAATAAATGTTGAATACATGCATATTATATCTATGGAATAAAATGAATTCAACATAAATACTAAAAATGTTAAATGATTTAAACTCAATACAAAATCTCCTCCTTCAATCCAAATGTTTAGTAAAAAATCACGTCAAAAAATCCAATCGGGAAGTCGATGCACGAGTATCAATGAGAAGCAGAAGAGACGAGGCAGAAAAGACGTGAGGCAAAGGAAAATTTTGATCTTTAGGTTTTAGATTTTTGGTTTTAAGTACTAATTTTCTTTTTAATATTTTTTTAATTTATTGGGTTGTTTTGAGTTTGATTGGGTTTTAATAGATATCTCGGAACCCAACCCAACCTAAAATTTGATTTCCTAAACCGAACCTAATCCAATTGAAGTAAAAAAATAAGAGGAAATTACATCCATGCAGGTTTTTAAGTTACCATTTTCAAAAATCAGGTCCAAAGTTTATTTATTCTAAAATCATGTAATATATTAATACCCTAACCCTAATTTATCACTATCAACTCCCTCCCTCTCTCTCTCTCTCTCTCTCTCTCTCTCTGTAAATCTCCCCTCCCTTCTCTCCGTCGTTGGTTCGACGACGTAGCGCCTCGATGCTGCTACAATGAAGAGGAGATGCCACATAAGCAGATCCATCACACCACCGCGAAGCAAATCCACCACATCGCCGCACATTTTCCTTCGTCGTCTTCCTCTCTCATCTCTCTCGCCTCTCGTCTTTTCCTCCCCTCTCTATCCTCTCTCTCTATGACTGATGTAGCGGCAGCATCGCAACAGCAGCATCGCAACGCTCGACCCTGTGCTGACTGATGCAGCGGCAGCGTCGCGATGCTGACGACTGATGCAGGGTGGATCTGGAGGTGGGAGTGGTGTGATGTGGTGGTGGTGGTGGTGGTGATGGTGGCCGCAGTCGTGGATGTGGTTACGGTGATGTGTGGTGTGGTGGGGCGGCGGCTGTGGATGTGATTTTGTAGTGAAAATGGTGATTTTGTTGGTGATTTTGTTGGTGAGGAGAAAGTAGCCATGTCAAAAAGACTCGGGCGGCTCGGGCAGAGCCCCATTTTGGGGCATTGGCCCGAGCCCGGACCGGCCCGTATAATAAATATATATATATTTTTATATCTGCCCAGCAGGCAGCATTTTTTATGCCCGCTAAGGCTCGGGCCAAAAGCTCGGGCCGAGCCTCATGTTTTTTGCTTGGGCTCGGCTCGGCTCGGCTTGAGCTAAAAAAAGTTCGGTCCAAAAAAGTTCGGGCTCGCCTCGAGCTTTTTTTTTTGGGCTCCGGCTCGGCTCGTTGACATGCCTGGGAGAAGGAGGAGGTGGTGTGTTGTTATTGTTGGTGGTGGTTAGTGGCGGTGGGTGGCGGTGATAGTGCTAGTGTTCTGTGACCAAGTAGTTGGGTTTATCCGTGACAAGTATTTAACTGCGATCTAAAAGTTTGACAATATGTGACTGAAAAATAATCTGTCACCAACAAATTTAAAAATATGTGACCAATAAAATTAATTGTGATCTATAAATTTTATGTGACCTAATTAATAAATATTTTTTAATTAATTACCTAAAACCCGATTATTAAAATTTAAAACCTATATCCTTAATTTTGAAATAGTATTTAGTAAAAAATTGATTTATGTATTTTTCCAAAAATCAATCCAAATATGTTGATTTGGGTTTGATTGATCGAATTGATAGTTCGAATTGATTTTTTGCCCAGCGACATGTAAGCCTCGCCGGAATATCATACCTTATTCAAATAGTTTCAGACGTGTCCCAACAAATCTAAATTGTAATCCACTTACAAAATGCCCTTTTTCTATTCACTATTATACAAAAACGTCCACGAAATTTCCATGTGCCAATCAATATTCGCTGTCTTCAAAAAGTAATTGAAAAGGTCTCACCTTTTCACTTTCCCCCGGTTAATTTATTTTTTTTATTTTATTTTTTCCAAACGATTCTGAACCTCAATTTGAAATTAGCAACAACTCCAATAATACAAAGCTGCAGTTCAAGAGCATCTTTTTCAGTCACTTAGGTATGTCTCTCATTTTTATGTACAGAAACGTGTGTCTATATTACTTTTTAAATAGCCAACCTTGTTAAGGTGTCGGTGTATTGAAATCTGACTGCTTGTTTGAGCTATAGAAGTACGGAATTGTTGGTTTGAACTTTTTTTTAGGTCTGATATGAATTTTGGGATTGCATATTTAAGCAAGATTGACCCTTAACATATATACATTTAAAAAGTAAAAGTCTGGTAATTATTGAAGAGGAAAGCGATAGGCATTGACTGGAATTTTAAGGTTTTTGCCTACATTTCAAGTTTCTTTCAATTTACTCTTCTCTGCCCCCTTTCCTTGCAATTAACTTTTGTTCATTTCCTGTGTGTCTATAAACTGACTGGTTACATGACGTCCCTTGCTTATCCTTCTTAAGGCAGTTCAAAAATTTGGAGTTTGCTATATTTTCACAAATATTGAGCTGTTGCACCTCTGTAATTTGTACTTGTCTGGAAGTTTGTGGAAGAGAGCTGCTGGCGGTGGGTAAAGGTCTATTTGAAGTCAAGGTACCTTATCATCTTCTCTCTCTTAGCTGCCTTGTCTTTTATGAGTTATGGAATTTACAATCCACTGTATCTTGCCATACATTATGTAGGAAGACGTGATCTGTATTGTATTCATTTTAAAAATCAAGGATTCAACTAGAATTCATATTTTNTCATCTTCTCTCTCTTAGCTGCCTTGTCTTTTATGAGTTATGGAATTTACAATCCACTGTATCTTGCCATACATTATGTAGGAAGACGTGATCTGTATTGTATTCATTTTAAAAATCAAGGATTCAACTAGAATTCATATTTTTAATTGTTTTTGTCATTTGGGGGTGTTTTTATTTTTATCTTGACCTAGAGGAGCACCAATATGTATAAGATTTGGGTTTTTTTTTTGGGGTTACTGGATGACGGATTTTGATGGTCTTGTTGGATTATCTGATTTTTTTTTCTTGTTGGTTCATAATTAGAATTTGGCTTTTTTTTTTGGATTTTTGGATAATTGATTAATATTGGTCTCTATACTTCGTGTAGAGATAAGAGGTTGGCTACTATAAGAATTTTGAGATTTTCGTGGGTAATTAATTTGATGGGGGCCAAGAGTTCTACTTCTAGGGACGGTAGGAGCTGGAGGCAATCTTCATCAACTAGGTCTACTTCTTCGTCGCCATGGAATCATGATAATTCTCAATCATCAGTTTCACAATATGCTCAGAATTACCCTGTCCAGCATCCATATTCAGCTGAGGATCCACCACCGAACCAGTACTATGCTCCTCCCAATTATGGGGTTCCATCCCAATCACATGCACCGCAAAGAAAGCTCGACAGGAGGTATTCAAGGATTGCGGACAATTATAATTCGTTAGAGGAGGTAGGTATACCCATGGAATTTATTTATGCCCCTTAAAACTGTGGAATCAACAATATCCTGCGATGTCATCCATCAAAATCCTGTGCTTGATTATGTATAGCATGTAGGAAATCCTTGTTCTTTTTATCGAGCAATTTTATTATCGGAAAACCAAATATTTTGCTGAAGAAATGAGAAGATTTTCTGCATGCACGCTAAACACAGATGTTTCTAAAACTTCCTATCGTTCCATGAAAATGACTTGACTAAACAGCTTATAAATGCTTTTTGATGCTGCATGTGTTAGCAGTTTTATTTTTAAATAATAGTTTGGAAATATCTACCGACATCGACATGACTAAGCAAGTGAAGGTAATCTCACTCTCTCATTCAATCATTGGAAAGCAAGCAAAAGGAGAATTGGACCTTACACAATTGCTATATCACTCTTGTGCTCTAACTTTTAAGAACATAACATATGTTTCACCAACGCTGCAGGCTGTTTACTAGTAGCTTTAGCAACAGTGAATAAGCTTTGAGATGAAAAGTATACCTAAGCTTATGAAAGCCATTATTTACAAGGGAAAAAGCATGGACTTAGGGGGAATGAATGTTTAGATTTGAGGAATACATCCAAATGAATGCTCTCTGGATGCAATTTTAAGTTTCAGCTAGACTTGTAGAGAGAGGAGATTGCAGCGCAAGTATTGAGTCTGAGAGAAGAGTTGTTTTGAATCATGATGTGATTGGAATATGAGTTTGCCCTATTTACTTATGGCTTGCATTGTGGTTCACTAAGAGTAACATAATACTAAAAATGCTACTCAATCGCAATATTGGGATGAATATCTGACAATAAATTGAGTGCATGTCATCAATTTTAAAGTACACAAACATCAGGGTGATATGTATCACTTAGGTGGCTGGTGAAGGCCAGAGATAATGCTGC
The DNA here is from genome assembly GCA_903798345.1 of Fraxinus anomala. Classification (NCBI taxonomy): domain Eukaryota; kingdom Viridiplantae; phylum Streptophyta; class Magnoliopsida; order Lamiales; family Oleaceae; genus Fraxinus; species Fraxinus anomala. The sequence goes on from CAIGRN010076754.1 coordinate 9,839, forward strand.
AGTGTATGGAAAAGCTGAATCATTTTTCTTCTGAGTATTTTACCTTATGGGTACAGTGTACATGTTGTCAGAGTTTTAATGCATACGATGGTTTTATTTATTTCCTGTATTATTTTCAAAGTTTCCTAAATATTTTTTGTATTGAATTTTCTGTCTTTCTATAAGTTGGAAGTATGACACACTATTTTCTTCAGGTGACTGAAGCTCTTGCACATGCTGGCCTCGAGTCTTCAAATCTAATTATTGGTATTGATTTCACTAAGAGCAATGAATGGACAGGTTGAGATTTGTGTTCTTTTGTTTAGGAATCTTGTTATGTATTATGAGGTACAGTAAATCATTCTGAACATGGATCTGTTATTAGGTAAGAGATCATCTAATGGTAGAAGCTTACATCACATCGGAAGTGGTTTGAATCCTTATGAACAAGCAATATCCATCATTGGGAAAACCCTGGGAGCTTTTGATGAAGATAACTTGATTCCCTGTTTTGGATTTGGAGACGGTATTACATCATAACTCGATGTTTTTTCTGAAATTTCAGAATCGACTTAGCTTGTGTTTGAATCTCATTTTTATGAGAATAGAAATTTTGGAATAGTGATTGATGTGAGAATGTGTGGTGGAAAAGTAATGAAAAGTTTTAGATTTGTGTGTAATATTATTTTATTTGGAGAATGTGGTTGAAATGAAGAAAGAGAAAAAAATGAGAATGAGAATGAGAAAAAAATGGGTGTCAAACATAGGCTTATTCTATTAGTTCAAGTTTATAACCAGAATTTTCTTATTCAAACAGTACGAGTTATAACCTGTCTGTTCCTATAAATTTTGACAGCATCAACACATGATCAAGACGTATTCAGCTTCTATCCTGATGAAAGATTTTGCAATGGGTTTGAAGAAGTGTTGAGTCGTTACAGAGAGATTGTTCCTCATCTAAAACTTGCAGGTTTGATATCTCATCTGTCGCAGGCTCTCCGCCCAGCTTTAGACTTTGACGTAATTGGAATACATAGCTTAGCCCTTTTCTCACTTTTGTTTCAGGACCAACATCCTTTGCCCCTATTATTGAAATGGCCATGAGTATTGTTGAGCAGAGTGGAGGACAATACCATGTTTTACTAATTATTGCAGATGGACAGGTAAGTCATTTTCTCCATATTTAAGATTTTGAACATACTAAGCAGGTGAAGGGGAAAAAAAATCTTCAAGATAGGATTTACAAGGAGTAAATGGTTATTGAGAAGGGCGTAGGCACCTAAGAAGCACGGATACTTGTTAATATATTGCGTACCCATATCCGATACGTTTCCAAGCTTGAATACTCTTGGACACTTTTTGATACATACTATATGTGTTTTTTTATTTTATTTTTGATACATATCCGACACCTTGGGATACGTGAATAAGAAAAGTTTTATTAGTTTTAAACTTTTTTTTAAAACTCATTATATTATTATTGCTATAATTGCCAATTTGTTTTACTTAATAGATAACTATTATTAGATAATATTTATTAGTTAAAAAGGAGCACCTACTCTTTTGTGTACTCTATGAGAAGGAATAAAATAATTCTACAGTGAATTATAGAATGGTTCTTTATTTATAGCAATTTACGTCTTTTATCAAGAAAAGTAAATCTTTATTTAGAAGGAGAATCCAAAAATGTAGGGCATTGTCGAAGACGTATTTGATATTCTTGAAGGTGATGGGCAGCTTCATGTTGCTAATCCGTCAATAGATAAGCCAGAGTTGGATAGTGTTATTCTTAATAATAATGAAATAGCTGATGGTGGTAATGTTTAAAAAAATGAAGTTGGGATAATTAAGGATTAATCTAGAATGTTTTAGTATTTTATTTCATTTTTATTGTCGAACATTCGTTTTAATTTTTTTTGTAATAATGAAATTATGCTAAATTTTATATTTAATTTATGAAAAATACTACACACACACACATTCTCGTATCCCAAGTTTTGTTCAAAAGCTGTATTGACGTGCCCATATCGTTTCGTATTCAAATTACGTATCCGAATCTGTGCTTCTTAGGTAGGCATATAGCTTATAAGAGACAAGTTATGTGATTTTGGAAGAAATATTATTTTTACTCCTCATTCCATATATGAATTTGTTATGCTAAAAATGGTATATCACCCTAGGTTACAAGAAGTGTCGATACTGAACGCGGTCAGCTAAGTCCACAGGAGCAGAGAACTGTTCAAGCTATTGTTGAAGCAAGGTAAATTTTTCGCGTCCTCTTTTGATATGCCTGTCATTTTTTTATCATAAAGAGAAGTTTGTCAGCTCTCCATGTTGATCTATTGTTGTCAGCAAGTTGCCATTGTCTATCATTGTGATCGGCGTCGGAGATGGACCCTGGTACATGATGAAGGAATTTGATGATAACATTCCAGCTCGAGACTTTGATAATTTCCAGGTCAGTTTTTGTGGCTTGTTATATATGGTAAATTCTATTGAGCCTCTAGACCTTTACTTGAATATATTTGATATGTTTAACTGACAAACTATTTTCTCCTTGTCAGTTTGTAAATTTCACAGAGATTATGTGCAAAAATGTGCACCAATCTCGAAAAGAGACAGAATTTGCTCTTGCAGCATTGATGGAAATTCCATCTCAATATAAAGCAACAATGGAGCTTAATTTGTTGGGGTAATCTATACTCTCTCTCTCTCTCTCTCTGCATTGGTGTGCAGATGCATACATGGTCCCTGTTGGCTTGTTAAGCAGTGTGACAATAGAGTACTGGACATTATTGCAGAAAAATAAAAGAAGCTAAAATCTCGTCTGGTATAGTGTCCAATTCATTCCTGCACTAGTACCAAACATGCCCTTTATGCATGTTTACTTAAAGGTATTCTTTTTTTTTTGTTTTGCACGATTTAGCAGGCAAAAAGGACATGCCACAGAGAGGGTTCCTCTTCCACCACCTGTCTATGGTGCAGCATCTGGCACCAATTCAAAACTTGATCGTGCAACTAGTTTTCAGCAGACTTCAAGTTCATATTATGATGCCAACAGTTCTGTCGACGCAGTTCCATCTGCTCCAAGCTCAACGTATGACAACCAGGTAAATTCTATATGCATGTAACTTTATACGCCTCTACTTTTTGTGTATACCATGGGACAAGTTTTGTCTTTTTGATTATAAATGTCAGTAAGCATATGCTGATAGCTTTCTCTGTGTTGGACAGATTTGTGCTGTTTGCCTCAGTAACCCAAAGGACATGGCATTTGGTTGTGGGCATCAGGTATTGTAAAATGATCCATTGTAAACTGGTTAAAATCAGAGTTTCACCCAACTTATAGCACTATCTTACTTTGTTCACCGAAGTATTTTTGTTCTAAATTAGTTACTAAACTTCCATTTTCAGTTTAGGCTCTTCATTTGACTCCGTCTGCTAAATTAATGGAAATACTACTGTGGCTAACAGAAAATATGACGTGGCTTGATAAATACAATGTTTTTATTGTCGAATTGAACAAAAATGTGTCTTGTTAGATTATTTTGCTTTTGAATGCATTTCTTGAAGTACCAAAAAACAAAAGAAAAAAATAATAATTTATGTATATGTTGCAGCCCCCTCCCCCTCACAACCATGACTGCTTTTGTAGTAGACGAAGTGCCTAAACTAAAATAAAAATGAAAACCCGTTGGTTAATTTGAAACAAAAAAAGTTCGGTGATTGTGTTTTTTACTCGTCATCAAATTGTACTTGGATGAATCTATGGAGAATATTAATATTTAGAGTGATTTTCGTTCTTCAGACATGTTGCGACTGTGGAAAAGACCTTCAGCTTTGTCCAATTTGCCGGAGTTCAATTCAAACCAGAATAAAACTCTATTGAGTAGCATGTTTGCTAGTTAAAACGTAGCTGCTGCCGAAAAACTAACAGGTTAGCAAGGTTTGCTTCTCCATTGTTATCTCCCTTAATCAGCCCATCCCTTTTTTGCTAAATTAATTTAACTTGTTCTTGATGTAAAAATTTAGTACTGTGGGTTGATGCATCCTTGTTAATTTATGGTGTTGAACATTATACAATGCACACAACCTTATTTATATACATTATCTGATTGTCATTTGTATTTTTTTCCCCTTGATACCTAAATGTCCAACACCTAACGATTACTATGGATGAAATTTTACCCATTTTTTTTTCTTTTTCCTTTTTTGAGGATAATAGTATTACTATGCTCATTGTGCCTTGCATCGACTATTAGATATGCATATTGCACGCGTGTTAGCTATTACTTTTATGATCTTTCTTGTGATGCTCATCTTTTCACAACGTGAATTTGGCAATATTGTCAGCTGTATGTGGTATTCACATCCGATATTCAATATACACAGTTATTTTTCACATAATTTCCTAATCAAAGCTTCAATGTTAAAAAGTTTTCGACTCAAATGTTTGTGTTTGAGATCTTGTGAAGTTGGGCTGAATTCTTGGTCCAAAATAATCTTATCACCCCTACATTCATGCTTGAAGGTAACCGTACAAAATTATGTAATTGTCTGTTAGTATATATGCATGCTTTTAGTACAAGAACAGTCAAAATCAACAAGCAATTATTCATATGTATTATGTTTGAGAAAATCATCGTTGCCAGCAATTTTCTTGTTGCACACAAGGTGGCAAACTCAATGTAAAGATACTCTTGGGATTCTCCATCGCCTTTCCTAGCCATGCAACCGTCGTAGCCACCTTCTTAACAACCGGCCTTTCTGTCACCGGAGTTTGAATGGGGTTTGAGGCGTTGGAATGACTTGGGCCTATAATTGTGCGCTTCCTTTCCTAGGCTTTTGAGAACATATTCAAAAGTGAGACAAAATGTATTAATTCTTCAAGTACAAGGGTTTGTACGTAAAATAATATGGGAAGATTTTATAACTAAGAGGAAGTTTCATCAATTTTAAGTTTAAAATTTTAAATTTCAGATTTTTTTTATGTATAAATAATTAATGAAACATATATTTTATTAATTAAATATATTAAGGTCACAATTTTATATAATTTGATCACAAATTTCATATAATTGGTCACAAATTACAATTTTTATATGTTACAAATTATTTTATGGTTACAATTCAAAAATTTTATAACTCACAATTTGATCATCAGTCATAAATCAAAAATTTGTATGTCACAATTTATTTATTGATCAAAAATCTATCGAATTAATAAGTTATATATTATTCATTGGTCATAAATCACAAATTTTATATGTCAAAAATTATTTTTCGGCCACAATTCAAAAATTTCATAGGTCATAATTTGTTCATCGGTCACAAATTAAAATTTTATATGTCACAATTTATTTATCGGTCACAAAGTGTTTATAAGTTACTGATAATTTATTGGTCATAAATTATAAATTTTAATCATCACAACTTATTTAAGGGTCGCAAATTTTCAAATTAATTAATCACAAGTTATTTCTTAGTCACTACTTATTAAATTGTGCTTTAGGTCACGTAGTATATATTTGTCACAAATTACTCAATTTATTGGTCACAAACACTGTTGGTCCCACTTGACCGTTGTCACAACTAACACCACCATGTCGCCGTCGTCACCACCACCATCGTCATAACTATTTGCGACCACCACCTCACTACTGCCAACAATGCTAGATTCACTACCACACCAGTGCAAAGTCCGCTTGCTTTCGCCAATGTCACCACCACATGAACTGTCATCAACACCACGACACCACCGCCATCGCCACCACCAACAACGCTGAACTTCAAAACTACCATTTTCAACTTCAAAACCACCACCCCACCATCAACAAACCACCATTTTCAACTATAAAACAACCACTAGTGTCAACGCCACCATCACCTGCACCGCCAGCACCATCATACGATCCATGTCACGGCCAGCAAAACTACCTCCTGTACCAAAAATCACAACCACCATTTCCATTACACCACATCCACCAAAAAATTCCCAAATCTACTGTCCCCGTCGCCACTGCAGACAGTGGTGCTGCAAACATGCAAAGGCCATCGCGTCGCTGCACTCGGCGGTATCACGATATCGCTGCAAGAAGAGCAGATCGGCGCCGCTGCGACGGGTAGAGAGAGAGAGATGCCAACTGTTGTGAGAAAAAAGAGAGAGAACTGTGCCGTGACGGTAGAAAGAGAGGAATGTCGACTGCGCTGCGACGGGTAGAGAGAGAGATGGGTTTAGAGACGTAGAGAGAGAGAGAAATGAGGGAGAATTAATTAGGGTTTGAGATGAACTTTTGTGGTATTAATAATATTAAATATTTGAAACAATATCTGATTTTTGTATAAATAAACTTTATATCTAATTTTTGAAATTGAATTTTCAAATTTTTGGTTTGATGTAATTACCACATTATTTAATTCTTTATTAGAT
>CAIGRN010076755.1:0-25685 GCA_903798345.1 Fraxinus anomala
CAAATTGACATCCCTACTTCTATTCCTAATGCTTGCATTAATTGACCACTAATTCATTGATTTCGTGAGCGATAGTTACACAAAGATGCGGATTATTTGTTTAGATTACGCAGTAAAAATTGATAATTTAGTATAAAACGCAGAGATATTTATGATAGTTATTGCAGTCGTTACATAAATTCTTAGAACAATAATTTTGTTTAACTAAGATTGATTCACATAAATATATGAAATTGAATTAGTTAAATAAACTTAATGAGAACTCGAAAGGGGTAAATTGAATACATTAGAAAAATTCGATTGGATAAACATAATCAATTGTATAAAATTTGGTGATTGAGATTAAGGGAATAACTAAAGTAAAACCATGAATCATAACACTTAAACCTTCATATTAAAAAAAAAAAAAATCACTTTTGTTTTAGTATTCGTAAAATAAAAAATCACAAAAAAATAAAATACATACCTTTTATTTGTTTACGTTCAAATTAAAGTTAGGAATAATTGAATCAATTGTTAGATAGTAGTCCTCGTGAGAATGATATCCGGACTCATTGATCCATTTTATTACTTGTTACAATCTGTACACTTGCGAGATATAAAAAACGACAACTAGTGTTTGACATCCTTGTTGGGGACTATTTTTATTTAATATTTGCTTTAATTATTTTGTGTGTGTGTGTGTGTGTGTGAATTGGATAGCTTTGTCGATTAATTGGATTCATTTAAAATTGTTTATGTTTCATAAATTGTGATAAGGTGATGCGAGTTATTTGCTAATTTGATGCGGTTCATGTTAGATCGTATTATATTGACTACAATAATCATGATAATTATTATGTATTTTTGGATTGGTTGTATTGATAGAATAGGTTGAATGAACCTAGGTCTTTGTAAATCAAGATCCTAATATATAGCACAATCACTTGACGTATTGAAAATGATAAGTTTGTGGGTGGTGTATATGTTGTTGGGAGCAATTTAGATTTGTGTTGATTCTGTGCATGTTGGAATTTGTGTGGAATGTTTTTTACTAACAAGTAGAGACTAAATGGTAACCATTTACTAGGGATTTGATTTCAATTATTTATCCCAAAAAAATAAAAATAAAAGGCATTCCACTAACTGTGGCACGTAGGAAAAAGTTACCTACATTATTGTGTGAAACTATTGTCGAGTAATTTAGCCTTATTCATCACTTATGTTTAGAAGATGATCTACCTACATTTCACACAAATTTCTCGGGAATATGGTTGAAAAACAAGTTTGGGGATGTGTATTCCACGAGAGAGTAATGAACTATTTGACTATTAAGGGTTGTAAAATAACTAATTTTGAAATTTGTAATAATTTGATTGACTATACACAAACACACACATTGATCAAGCATTGAAATAAGTAAAGAATTAGTTTTAATTGCATTATATATGATTTTTTATAAATCATCAAAAGATTCAATAATTGATGCGAGTTTGATAAAGTTATCTAATACATTTATATTTTTATTTGTTTGCTAGTGTGTTTAATAGATAATCTTGCTCGGGACAAACAAGAGTTTAAGCTTGGGGGTATTTGATAAGAACATTTATGCGCTTATTCAGGCTCCTACTATTATTTAATTATAAATATATTGAGTGATTATCTACTTAATTTGTGTAAATTATGTTAATTATAGGAAAAATCCCAACTGGGATACAATCTATGTGAAAAGAGGCTATTTGAGGCTTAATTGGAGTTGATTTTGAAGATTACTAGGATTTTAAGAGATCAATTCAAAGTATTAATGGAGCATTCGGTAAAATTTCATAAGTTCGGGATTTAAATTTGATATTTGAAAAGTTTGAGCACTAAACTGTAAACTCCGAAATTTGTCTTGGGTCAATTATTATGATTTTGGAATGAAGATGACTTAATTTCAAAATAAAAGGAGATGAATGACTAAAGTAACATGAGAAAAGGAGTTCAATCGAAAAGGAAATTTGTTTCCTTTTATTTTTTAAACTTTTTGGTAGAAATCAATTCGAACTCTTTGGTGGAAATCAATTTGAACAAGAACTTTGCAAAATCTTATTCTATAAATACAAAACATAGTCTAACAATTAAAGGGGGTTTGTAAGATTTCATTAGACACATATATATTCAAGCCAAGGTTTTGGGGATTCATTGTACATATACTATACAAGGGAAAAAGGAGGGGAAATCAAGAAATCAATCAAGGAGTTAGAGTTTCAAAATTTTACAAGAAGAAAACGAAATCTTAGTGCAATATCTTCATCTTTTTCTCGTTTTTCCTTAACACCTAGTGATGTACTTTAATTCCTTTTTATATTTTTATTCTCTCATGATGTATAATTAAGTATTTAGTTAGGAATTTTCCTTAACACCTGGTGATGTACTTTAATTCCTTTTTATATTTTTATTCTCTCATGATGTATAATTAAGTATTTAGTTAGGATGAATGATTGTAACCTAGTTTAGAACCTTAATTTTAATTAAAAAGTTTTAAATTTCAATTGATTTTCTGATTTTCTTTCCCGTCTATTCTTAATATTTGGATTAATTGGCCACTAATTATTTGATTCGTGAGCAATAATTACGTAGAGATGCGAATTATTTGTTTAGCCCACATAGTAAAAATCGGTAATTTAGTATAAAACGTAGAGGTACTTATGCTAGTTATTGTGACATAACTTCTTTCAACAATAATTTCGTTTAACTAAGATTAATTTGTATAGAGATATGAAATTGAATTAATTAAATAGACTCAATGAGAACTCGAGATGAATAAATTGAATACATTAGAAGAATTCGACCATGAAAGTTCGTAGTTTACTAACTAAGTTCGACCTTACGTGCGGAATAACTCTAGTTAAAGCAACAAATCACTTTTACTTAGTTTCTAGAAGGTTAAGCATGCAATCCAATTATCCTATGTTTGAATAATTGATGACGGAGAAACTCAACTGGGTAAAAACTCCGAGATCAAGCCAGTTACCTCCACTATAGACAATGTGAGTTATAGTTCAATTCCAAACTACTTCCACTAGCTTTTGTAAACCCTACAACTCCAAAATCTGTTACTCATTTCATCCTTGCGATCTACTACAGTAGATACTATCCAGTCAACCTGCTAGACCTCCTGATCTACTTCCTCTAACTTTCAAGTTCTGTTATACTTACAGACTCAGAATCTTCTACCAAGATTTGTTGTAGTAGTCTTACAATCTTATGTATACGTCTCTTCCAAATTAAACTGCAATCCACATTATTTATAGTGGATGTAACTGACTTGGTTTCAGAGTTTTTACTCAGTTGAATTTCTCCGTCATCAATATTGATGTTATTTATTGCTTCCTTATTACAAATTGCGGCAATTCAATTTAGGATAACTTGATTGTATGCTTAATCATCTAGAAGTAATTAATTAGTGAATTGTTGCTGGTTAATTATAATTTGTTAATTCCGCATTTACACCTATTCACTCTCCTCTAGGTGTAGTTTGAGTCGAACTTCGTATTTTCACGTAGGATTCATAGCTTTATACATAGACACAACTAATCAAATACATAACATGTACACACAACGTGGTAGGCCATAATGCAATGGAAAATAAATGAGCACAAGCACAAGAGTATTATTTTAACGTAAATTGAAAGCTTAAAAAATGTTTATAGATCAATAGAAAGTCATTATCTAGGCAGAAGGTGGTAGGGCAGCGATTAGGTATTTTGCATATGTAAACAATGTGTAGTGCACAGCTGAGTAAATGATAGTTAAAGAAGTAGGGCTATGATGAATAAGATTTTCACGGCTCCTAGGCTATTGCCGGTCATGAATATTATTAAAACGTAATTGCTTTCAATAATTTTTTTTTGTGACAGCTATAAGTTATATTATGTACCATCGAGTTTCGTAATAATATTAAAAAAAAAAATTGAATTAAAAATTATATTATTTTTATGTCATGTTGAGTAATCTCATGTGATAAGTTAAGTCATGAGAAATAGTACAACTTTAACAATTTAAATAATTTCTTCATTAGAAAAAAAAAATGATGCAGTGACAAATAGATGCAGAAGTATATAAACCGATGGCAGTGTTCAATGGGTGTGCTGACTTTGGAATGCATCCCAATAAAGCAAGTCAGGTGGCATTCCGCCGACGGAAGAAGACAAAGGACAAGGTCAAATGACACATGCTCTATTCATATTGAAAATCGAGCCCCCTTTTTAAGTAATTAGATAATTTTTATAAATAAACAGAATTTAACTCTTGAATCCATTAGCTCAATGTTGCCTCGTTTATATATAACTTACTCGATTACAGATCAAGTCATAGAGTAGTATAATTAAACATTACACTTGAGGTCAGTATTATTAAGGGAGGGTGGGGGCAAAATATGTTTTTTTTTTTTTTTAAATCTTTTTGTTCCAAAGAATTCTAAGGTTAGCCCATTTTCTCTATCAAGATAATGGATATGTACTACGAATTGCCATTTCAGAGAAAAATTGAATGGTTTTCGTTGTGTCACAATACCAATATAGAAAATGAATTAAAAAATGAGAGTAGTACTATCAAGATTATTAATTCATGAAACGCGTCTTCCAATCTGCTATTGTAGTTCTTGAGGTAAAACATAACGTCTCATTCCTTTTTACTATTTATTTTTATTAATTGAAAAGGTAGGATCAATATTATATCCCCTATCTATAGAACTGAGGGAGTGAAAAACCTACATAAATATGGATGGTGTTTGATTAAAAGGAATAACAACGAAAGGTTGATGACAAAAAAAAAAAAAATACTATTTTAAAGATTGAAACCAATTTAGGCATAGGTTCAATGTCAATGGTGCATTTTTCCGTAATGTGAATCTGATGTTTTTTGTTTGTACTTTCAAATTGGATATATATGTAATAGGAATACAAAAAAACTTAGAAAAGAAAACTAAAAATGTTAGTACTTTATCAACTTCTGATATTAGCTGCTACACACAATTCTGCCATAATTAGTAGTTAGTTAAATAGATAGTTTAGAAGGACAAGTTTAATTTGGAAACCTAAAGTTTGCATAAAATAATCTAAACCTAAGGAATATTGGATTAAAGGGAATCTTACATTAGTACAAGGAAGAAATATTCAGCTTTTGTCCGGGAATAAAAATTCAGTTTGAGCTCGTGAGGCATTTATCTATTGACATATATATGGAGTTTCGTTTTTATTGAAAACAGAATCAATACTGAAATAAATGTGTCCCATCTTTAAAGTTTGAGACTTTTGATAAAGTAATTAATGTGCTATCTACTTGGGTGAAGATTTTTGATAAATTAATTAATTTAAATTCTTTAATAAACAACCCAATTAATTAATTCTACAAAAGTCTCACACTAGTCAATTACTTAATTCTTAATATTATTCTTCTAGTTCTCGACTTTTGTATATGACTCATTAGGTTTTCAATCATGTTATCAGTTGATGTGAATTATTATTTCGATCTAATTAAAATAAGATAGATTAAAACTCTCTTTTAATTTATCATTAATTCTCCTACATTAATTAATTCACATTCGTCGTTCCCAATTAACATCTAACAATGTATTCAACAATACTTATGATGAAAAATATCACATGGTATGACAACTATAATTGTTCGTTTACCATAAAACTATAATCATTTCGTAACTCGATCAATTACGAAATATGGAGGTGTCAATCTCGATTAATTGATCATATCGTCTCACTCTTTAGTCAGTAATCATCGAAATTCTTTTCAACTTATAATGAACTCTTGGCCAACGATTTTGATACCAACTTAAGCGAATGAAACATAGATCATAATCTCTTACTATTTAGAAGTGACGAACTTCATTGATCAATCACAACCTTTATTTGATTTTTGATATACTCAAATGATGTTGTATTAACGAAACTTCTCAGAGCAACATCCAATATCATTAAAGTTTGACTATCTTCATATATGAGACTATGATGATTTCAAGTAGAATGATGAATTCTATTGTCAAACGTCAACACTCAAATAATTACTTATGTGGAATCTCCCTAGTGGATCTCCAATATTTTGTTCTCTTTACAAATCATTCACACATCATTTAAATGTCACTATTTTTAACTTGTGAGATCAACTATTCACTTCATAAGTGATAAATGGCAAGCATGTTGGTCTATCTATAACAAGGATATTCATATCTGATTATTACTTACTATAACATATAACTTAACATTCAGTCATATATAACTTGTATCTTACAATCACAATTTCTTGTGATTAGCAAGTTATCAATACATGAATCTACAAATTTTATTATTTTAATTTATCATAATAATAATTCAATTAAATAATATTTGCCATAAAGAAAATGCATTAATTATATTAAAAGTGATTGCATTTAAAATCAATTAAACTCAGGGTATGACACTCACATGGTGAATTTAAATTTTAAAAAAAATGACCTCTCTATAACGTTGAAGCTCTGTAATATACCCAAGATGGCTTGAAGTTGTTTTAAAATGAACAAAAATATCCTATGAACTTTAATAGTGATGATGCCAAGCCATCCAAGTTGTTCAGGAATCTTGCTTTCATTATTGAACTATATCAGCCTTATTCTAACCGATTTTATTTTTCACATATATGAAGCATTATAAAGGTTGCAGACTTGTATTCCTCCAATATTTCATACACAATAAAGAAAAAAAAACAAGATAACTAGTTTCAATAATCATTCTGCATGGATTCTTCAAATGGCGTACCTCCTTTCCAACAAGAAGATGAAATCCTACCATTCAATAATGGTGCTGAGGAAGAAGCTAAAATTTCCAAGATAGAAAAACGGTATATTGGAGTCCGAAAGCGGCCGTGGGGGACATTTGCAGCAGAAATAAGGGATTCAACGAGGAATGGAAAGAGGGTTTGGCTGGGAACATTTAACAGCGCAGAAGAGGCTGCATTGGCATATGACCAAGCTGCATTCGCAATGCGAGGTTCATTGGCTTCCTTCAACTTCCCCATTGAAATCGTGAAAGAATCACTATTAAGTATAAAATACACGTGCAAGAATGGTTCATCTCCAGCTGCAACGCTAAAAGAATCATACAAACGAAGAGGTAAATTTATAAAGAAACAAATTATTGAAGAAGATGAAGTGTTGGTGTTTGAGGACTTGGGGCCTGATCTATTAGATGAGCTACTATCTAAGAGTTCAGGTAAGTGCATTCAAAACCTAGCTACTAGGTCTCTTACGATTTTATTTCATCTTGTCCAATCAGTACTACTAAAAACTAAAACGCGATGAAACAAATTTATTTATTTTAATTTTGTTGTTATCACAAAATACCCAACACAATTTTCATAGATATTATGTAGCTGTGAGACTTGATCTCAGGAATTTGTGTGCCCTATTACTTCAATAGGAGAAGGAGTTATTATATTTATTGCTAATTCTTGGCTAAGTACGTTGATAATGCTTAAAATAACATATTCAAGATCGAAGTTGAAGAGTTATTAGGGGCAACATATTAAGGTATCGGAGTTAAAAGTACCTTTTGTTTCCTGGCCATGGGAAAAATTATTAAGAATTTTTTTCTACCCCCAAAACAAGATTTCATCTTCTAATTAATTGGTATTTGGAACCACTGCCTTGCAAGCAAACGTGAAAAAAAATAACAGATAGGTTTATTCGAGTTAAGGATATACATTGAACTACTGCTATAATTAACATTATCATTGATTAATAATGTGAGTTAGGTCATCTCTAATTCAAAAAGAGATGTTTTGAAGAAAGAGTAAAATTCAAAACTTCTTAATATAATTTCAGTGCAATCAACAAAAAATTTAATTCTAGAAATACACAGAAATTAGAACTTCATTGCAAATCGAGGTCGAACATTTGTTCTGAACTGATTTCAATCGGATATTTCAGCTCGATATACAGTCGACAAGATCTATTAACAAAGTAGCAAGCACAATTAATTGCAATTGCCCAAATATCCTTAGAAAGACCAGAATAAGAAAGCGTACATATTGCTCTCCTCAAAAAGGTTCTATCCATTCGCTATGTAATTCCATTCTGCTTTGATGTTTTCTTGATAGTAGTACCTCACACCAACCCTTCATTTTTCACAGAACTCTTCAAACTAACCCTCTGAGAAGTCCAAACAATTATCAGTCTAAAATACTTAATTTTCCTACTCGTTTGATTTTCAACGAGCTTTCCACTGCTAAAATGTCTTGAATGCATCATTTTCGTTGTTTAATTCTTCTAAAGTAATCATAGGTAAACAAGGGCGGACTCAGACCATTTGTCTCGTGGGGTAAAAAATAAGAATTTAAAAATATTTAGAACTATATATCATTAACGAAATAAATTAGTACGCTATTACAATTGTAGCATACGTGTTTTCATACTATGAAAACGTCATAGAATTACATCGTTATCAATATTGTTAAGTATATCATTTTCAATATATGCAACCAAAGTATCACTTAACCATTGATTTCCCATCCGACTACGCACTCGATTCTTGACAATCTTCCGAAAGCAGTTGTGCTAAATCAATTTTATCCTGAACATCTCTTTTTCTTCCAGTATCTGATTGTTCCTGACCATCTTTTTGAACACTCGTTTCAACAATAATTTCCTCTACACTCGAACATATTCAATATATAAATAAACAAATAAATACCATATTTCATTTTTATCAAAAAATAACATTAAATTCATAATAAACGACGATTACTTTCACAAACAATTCTATTTTAAATCATCAAGTTAGACAAACTAACAAAGTCATTACTTACTGAGAATGAATTACTTTACTACTTCACTACAATATTTCCAATTTCTCTAATCCAAAATAGTGAACTATGTACCAAATTCCAAAATACATTTTAGAAATTAGAAGAATCAGTAACTAATATGCTCGAATTAGCTTCACTTCAATTGAAAATTCAATACTTAAATTAATTGAACAATGGATTGAAGATGAGAGATGAATTCACCGTGCGTAGCCGCGTCGGTAGCGTGCGTATGGAAAAATTGGGAATTTCAGATTTTTGAATGGGGGAAGCATGCGTATGTTCGAGTGGTAAGTGTTATGTAAAAAAAAAAAAAAACTCAAAAAAATAAATAAATTTGTGAGGTCATTTGACCCCACATGACCCCATGTGGCGTCTTCAAGTAAAGTTTACATATGGTTGGAGTATGCTCAATCAACAAAGGAATTCGAAGTATGCTTGAACATAATTTTCGGGTCTAGATGTTTACTTGAAATATGAATTTCAAGATCTTTTTGAGTGATGGAATCACCTTGCATTCCAAACTCCAAAATTTATATTTTCTTGTTCTTCAATAGTCTAAATTCCGATCACAATGGAATGAGATTATAATCCACAACCTAAGTGTCTAATCTTGTGAGTTTCTATGCAAAGATGAGGATCTAAGTGCTTTTCAATTTATGTACGAATTTCACACATTTCTTGTCATCATTTCTCATCTCTTTTTCTTGAATAATAATTAGAGGTTATAATATGGGAGTTAATAGAGGTTATAGAGAGTTGTATGTTTGAATTTCAAGTTCAGACCACTATCTCCAACCTTTTTTTATTGTCTTGCAGGTCGGGTCGCCTCACATGGGTGACTCATGACCCGTATTTTCCAACATCTCTCACTCGTACATGATGAACTTGACCCAAACCACAAGGGACAATGAATGTCACACATTAGATCATTCTCAAGATCTATCTCACATAAACTTATACGGTAAATAGATCGTGCCACTAACTAGTAATATTAGAGCTCAATGTACTATAAAATTATTAGGGATATATACTAGCTCTACTAGAGGAGCATTTCATCTTGATATGCCCCAAACTCATTTTCCAACATTAATTCAAGTATTTATGATCCATCGATTATGTATATATGGATCATATTTGAACCCAACATTGTACTGTATTCACAACCTACACCTTAAATGGATAAATACAATTGTGCGGCAGGTAAATACAAATATAAATGTTGGTTAAAACTATTTTCCTTCCATACTCGAATCCTTCAACTTTAAATCAACGACTTTCTAGGACAAGTCCCATCAAACCGAATCAATTAGAGTCATTGGTAACATGTTAAAATAGTGACACTGAAATAGAATCTCAAGAATAATCAAAAGTCATAAGAGTATATATAAGATTATATAAATCTCAAGGTCTCACACAATGAGGAAACAGGGATCCATTCACTCATTTACCCAATATTGATCGTAAAAGCACACACGGTATGAAATACGTGCTACATTGTTTTCTCATTTTCTTAGGGTGTATATCATATTCTTTATAAATAAATAACACCATAGAGATTCTAGTTTATGTATTCCTCGATACCTAACTTGAGTTCTCCTTACATTTGTTCCTTAAGGTAATCCCAAATCGAGAACTCAATTTGGCTAATAAATATGTTTAATGGAACGAAATCCATATCAGTTACTAGTTGTAATCTTATCTTGATATCTCATCAAAGCGACTTGATCATGTACACAATATATCACCTTGTCTCATCTCAACACCTCCAAAATGATTGAGGTGATTGCTCTTGTGAGTAAGCCAATCTCAAACCATTTAACATACTTTATATGTACATATAAATCATTATCTTGTAATTCCAACAATAGATTATCCATGAACTCAAAATTATTCATCTATGAGTAAACAAGATTTAATCAAGAGTTTTTTGATATACTAAATATCATATTCTACGCAATTCTAGAAATTCGACATTATTAATAAGTATTTCTTTAGACATTTTTAGAATATGATGAATGCACATCATCATTTACGTAGATATATCATAAATATATTTTCTTTGTAAATGTCTCTTATAGAAATACTATTTAATGTTTGGTTTTATCGTGATACTTAAGATCATCAACACGTGAGATAGTTGTATAATTATCATGGATCTCATATACTAAACCAAATCATTAGAAGCTTAATACATTCGTACCAAATAATTTCTTCAGCTCCCAAGATATACACTATAAGATATGCTTCTTGCTACTCTATACAGCAAGAGTGTCCAAGTTTAGTGATTGTTTATGCTTAACTAACTCTCGTTCTTAGTTAAAATTTGTATATCTATTCCAATTACAAGTTCTATTCTTGACAACAAAAAGATTTATTGATAGCAACACCCTTTAGGTATCACAATTCCCTTTGTAAGGATAACATTGATATCTACTGACTAGATCCATGGTATGACAAATGTTAGGATTAGTATACATCATAGCATACTTTTAACTCGTGATTGTATTAGATATAGTTCTTTAGGTATTTCTTTGTACACTTATAGAGTCTTCGGACACTTAAGAAGACTCGTATGATTGCTTTTTGATATAGAAGTATCAACATGATAGCAATTTCACAGTTAAAAAAATTTTAGAGTCTTTATATTATACAACTCTTGTGACATGTTAAGAAGACTAAAATAATCTTTTTATAACAAAACATACAATTTACTAATCTCATGTCCTTCATCTCAAACAATAATGACAATCATTACAAAATGATCTCAATACATTCATTCTCACGCTAAACCAATATAATATCATCAACATCAAAACTAAAATTACAATATACAATCAGACTTTTACATAAATGCAATAATCTTCATCCATATAGCGAATTTTTTTACAAGATTTAAACATTGTTAGAACTTAAGTGCCACTGTCGAGATGATTACATTAGACCACAAGTTTAACTATAAAGTTACCATAATACTATAAAAACCTTTAATATGAAACTTACAAATCGATACACGTAGATCTCTTTAATCAATTTCCAATTAAGAATAAAAATGCATTCTCTAAGTCTATTTAGTGTAATCTAAATTTAAATGTATTATCATGGCTAGCTTCGACATATAGAATTGAATCTTACTATTAAGAAATTTTTTTTATCTAACTTAATATACTCATAATGAATATAACCTTACTCTAAAAATATGAACTTTAACTATCATATACTCATTAGTCTTCAATTAGTTTTTAAGATTCAATAAACTAAATATCCAAATAAAACTTTCACCACATCTCAAATTAGGTTCGAAATCTATTCTCCATATATACTTTCACTTTTCTTAAATTTCTTCGCTTATTTTTTGAACTAAGATTCATTGAAATTAGATAGTTTTTAGATCCCACTCGGAACCGAGAATCATTGAAATTATATAGTTCTTAGATAACTCCTACTTGAAAATAAATTACTAGCACTTGAATCAGAAGCTTAAACTAACTCTTATGTACTTAAAACTAATTCATCAATAAACATAATATAAATTTCAATAATATTCTCAAAATTTTTCTCTCTTACTAGGAAAAAAATGTCAAATATCACATCTTGTAACCTAATATCCATCCAAAATCACACTTAAGTACCTTTTTCGACTATCATGTGTATCGTAGAGAGATGCATCGCGTTCTTAATAGACACATGTTCCTAAAATCATTACCAAGAACTTATATAATCGATTATGAGTCTAAAACTCATATTTGGTTATCTATGTATCCAAAACTTAAATATTTTGAAGGTACTAACATCAAGAGAACTCATCATATTTAGAAATATTTTTCAAAGTCTTCACTTTCATAATTTGATTTTCTACTCCATTCCAGTAAAGTCTAAATCAATGCATTATCTTCAACTTATGAAAATAAAAAACACAACTAACATGCATGAATCCATCTATAAATGTAATGAAAAAAATTGAGGTTCCATCTTTATTTCCTTTAATCATAGCACGCAAAGAAATCCGGATGGATATACTCTATGAAAGTTTAGTTCTTACAATTTAGAATGATTTTCTCAACTCAAAACTTTAAGCTATTGCATAAATATGCAGAATCATAATTAAACATCACCACTGTGAGTACAAATTGAATTACCACATATAAGTTCAAGTTAGAGACCACTCTTAGAAGAACAACAACTGAGATCAAGTTTAAGTGGAGTCTTTGATACTATCTTAATATCAAATATGAGGTTACTTTTTCCACTTTACAAAATTGCATGTATCTTCATATAAACCTTCACTCCACCTTCACTATTCGTATATATCTATCTTGTATCAAGTCAAAAACTCGACAATAGACTAAAGATATTTCTTGATCTCATATAAGTGATTTTTTTAAACTCTTGAATCAACTATCCACAAAACATAAGATTCAATATGTATAGCGTTGACACGTAAAGAATACTAAAAGTAATATATTCAAGTGCAATATTATTTAGGTTAACTACTTTCGAGTTAAGAGATTCAAATCGTATAGTTGAAACACTTGAATCTTCATAATATTGATCCTCTACCAAAATCACTTTTATGCATTTACTATTTGATATATTCTTCTTGCTCCCTTTTCCAATCTCTTCATCTATCCTACATTTGTTCGAACCATTTAATACTTAAGATCCAAAGTCTTATGTGAACTAGAACATTGCTACACAATCATGTCTTCGAGACTTAGTAATATCAAGTCACGCATCTATTAACTCACACAGCGGGTTGTATCAATATATATATGATCAAAAAAAATTGTTAATACCATGTTAACTATCCCAGCTCAGTCACATTCGAGAAAAAGATCATTTAACAAAACTTATTATTTCAAATACTCAAGTACTAGAATCTTTCTATTTTCGTACCTGATAAAATTCTTGATCTTTATTCTCTAGAGTAGTTTAACCTACATCAGAATTTTTATCACGTAATTATTTTTTCTCGTACACTCAAAATCTTATTATGCCAAATGTTATCGAATTTAACGTATCACATTTAGTAAGGTCAACAACTATAGATTTTGATGTAATGAACTATTAGATTTTAAAGACAATTTATTTTCAATCAATGCCCATTTATGCACATATATCATTTTGCATTAATGCAAATTATCGTACACGATAGTTCAATGTTAGGCCCATAGTCATAAGTTCACTATGTTCCCAATCATCGTCCACAATCCTATTATTTCATTATCATAAACTTAATTTTATAGTGCAAAATTCTATAGGTTTTAAGCGAGAATTACATTAATTACTTGAGAACTCTCACTCAGTTAGTTAACCAAAAGTTCTAGATGAGATTTTCTGTAAATCTTTCAATCATCCAGCTATCACTCAATTTACAATCAATATGTCTAAATAATAGTCTCGCTAATTCTACCGATCGTAGTATTTATAACAATTCACGACTTAATAAACATCATGCAATTTAATAAGGTAATTCCATAATGTAAAATAAAAGTATAAATATGAATCTTTATCCAATTATGATATATATCATGATATTACAAATTAATTCTTACAAAAAATAATTCGAATTATAATCGTTCAGACCGTGTACATCCTCACTAAAGCCAAGTAGGTAGAATAAAACTCACATAATTTAAGTTTTATTATACAGATTGTTAACATTACTTTAATATCTGTTGCAACACAATCCTAACAAATGGAAAGCGACATTAGAATTTTCATATTATGCTTCTCACCACAAATGTTCCCAAAATATTTACGTATTCCACTAGGTTATGTTCCAGATCCATTTATTCATTTTAATAAGTACATAGTTTTTCAACAAGTTCCATAACTCTTGCTTTTCTGGCATTTCCTCTAAGAATACTATAAGTGTCTATAGATCCAATCATATTTGATCAAGAACAAAAATTGGAAACAAATCACAACGGGTCACATAATCTAATAAAAACCCATACAACTCATGAACGTATATAAAATGTGGAATTTTAAATAGTTTCGGAGTATTTTTATTTCAAAAAAAAATGAGAGCACTTTAGAAAATAACTCATATTAGCCAAATATCACTTAATAAATATTCTTATCAGAATTTAATCAAATTTTAAAAAAAAATTAATGCTTTTTACAAATTTATTTTAAGCATTAAATACAAAAAAAATTATTTTTAACTATCCAAAAATTAATTTAATTATATTGAAAAATCAAGAATAATTCAGAGACCAATATACAATTTTCAAAATTGAAATCAAGTCTCGTACAAGCCTTCATGTGTGAGACCAAATTTCAATTATTTTTTAAATTATTCAAAAAAAAGGGGATGGGGAGGGGACGGGGGGTAGGGGGGGGGGGAGGCACTCCATCTTGCTATCTTTGATTTTTTTTTTTTTGATTGGTCATCCAAACTAATTTTGATACTCTCAGTTCACTGTGTGACCAAATGTTTATAAAAATATTTAATATTGTGTCTGGGATACCAACAGATCCGGACGAGAGTGGAAACCACAAAAAGTTATTGTTCATCATCTTTAATTTCATGCAAAATTTCCAAAATTTCAACCAAACTTCAGGAGGCCATAATTTCTTTATTTTAAGGCCAAAATTAATGATCTTTATATAGTTAGAAAAAGTCTTAAGAATATCCATCCAACCATACCAAATGGAAGTATGAAACTTAGTTTAGAAGAAGTTATCATATGATAAAGTTTTGGGTTTTATACATTTTCACGTAAAAAATCAATTTTTTATCCAAACTTCGGGTGTCCATAACTTGTTCATTTAAAGTCCAAAATCAATGATCTTTGTACTGTTAGAAAAGTCTTGAGAAGATCAATTCAACCATACCAAATGGAAAGTACGAAATAGAGTGTAAAAGAAGTTATCTTATAATGAAACTTCAGGTTTTACTAATTTTTATGCAAAAATTCAGATTTTCATCCAAATTTTAAAATCTCAAAACTTCTTTGTTTTAAGTCCAAAATTTAAGTTCTTTTATATGGTTGGAAAGTTCATTGAAATACTTTTCTAATAATACTAATATTACTGTATGAAAATCAATGTGTAAAATTCCATAGATTTTTAAAATTTCTACAAAATGGACTAGGTTTCAATTTTCTCCCAAATGCAATAACAAAAATTGATAAAAAATTTCAGGTGAATTATAAAGCATATTATACATAATTCCAAAATTTTGTCAATTTTAGACATGTATATCAAAAAATGCCATTAAAGATCACATAAGTTTTCTAAACTTTACATACAAGATTAATAATTGAGTTGAATCATATAATGACATATTTAAGCATGTGTTACAACAATAAATTCAAACTTATGGCTCTGATACCAATGAAGGAATTCGAAGCATGCTTGAACATAAATTTCTGATCAAGATGCTTACTTGAAAGATGAATTTCAAGATCTTTTTGAGTGATTGAATCACATTGTATTCCAAACTCCAAAATCTACATTTTCTTGTTCATCAATGGTCCCAATCCCGATCACAATGGAAGGAGATTATAATCCACAATCTAAGTATATATTTTGTGAGTTTCTACGAAAAAAATGAGGTTCTAGGTACTTTTCAATTGATGTGTGATTTTCCATACGAGTTTTACACATTTCTTATCCTATGTTTTTCTTGGATAATGATTAGAGGTTACATGGGAGTTAATGAAGATTATAGGGAGTAATAGGTTTGAATTTCAAGTTCAAACACCTCCCTCCAACCTTTTTTATTGTCTTGTGGGTTGAGTTAACATGGGCGACCCATGAACTGTATTTTCCAACAATCAATAATCCAACCATTGCTTGGATAACCAATAGTACAATTAAGACATTTTTAGTAGTATCACAATTATCTTCAAAAATATGTTGCCAAATGACTGATAGTTGAAGATGTAGGGTTCCTTCTATCTTGAGTTTTCAGACAAACAGCTTTCCGATGGCCTTCAATGTCACAATAATAACATTTCTCATTCCAAACATATTCACCAAGTTTCGTGAATCGCATTTTTTTTTTTTACTTTTCCTCTAGTAACCATAACATTTCTTGCATTTTTGCCTCAATTTGTAAAACCATTTTCTTTAATTCTTTGGATTTGAAAGTTCGTAGTCTACTAATTAAGTTTGACCTTACGTGCGGAATAACGCTAATTAAAACAACAAGTCACTTTTAATTAGTTTATAAATGATTTAGTATACAATCCAATTTTCCTAAATTGAATTACCGTAATCAATAATTAAAGCAGCAAATAACACAAAGCTTGATGACGGAGAAACCAAAGTAAGTACAAACTTCGGGACCAAGCCACTTACCTCTACTGTAGACAATGTGGGTTACAATTCAATTTCAAACTAGTTCCACTAACTACTGTAAACTCTACAACTCCAAGAACTACTGTTCATTTCAACTTTGCGATCTGCTACCATAGATACTGTCCAACCAACCTCGCTAGACCTCCTCTACCTCCTGTAGCTTCCAAGTCCTGCTATACTTATAGACTCACAATGTTCTACCAAAATATGTTGTCTCAATCTCATGATCTTCTGCACATGTCTTTTCCCAGTGGATAACCATGAATCACATATTCCTATTCTTCTTCATGCGCTTAAATCCTTTCCTCAAAGTGTTAAGAAAGTCAGGGGTTTTGGATTCACGAACCTTGATGTTTTCCAAAATTTGGTTGTCGAGTCTCAAGAATGATATAAATGATTCCACCAATGAATTGTGTTATCGGATCTCTCAAAAGATGATATGAATATGTTATACTAATGAAGCACAATAAGACAACCACGAATTTTCATGCAAGAGCATCTGTATTTATAGTTGGAGGTGTATGAGTAGTATGGGCTGTGTAAAACTCTCCAAAATTACGAACTAGGGTTAGCCGCGTAATACCGTCACTCGAGACAGTGGTTCTATTTCTATCGCTCTGGCGATGGCCATGCGTGAAGCTAGCGAAATTTCGACACCACTTTTTCCTTGTTTCCAAACTCGAACTCAAACCCTATGCTACCTTACTCAATTATACAGAATTGCACTTCACTCATTGACTTTTACAAAAGTCCTTTTTGTTCACAGAATTGTCAATTAAAATTTTGAACCTAACAATCTCCCCCTTTGGCATTATGTGACAAAACTATCTAAATAAAGTCAAGGTAGTAAAATAAATCAAACTATCAAATCAAACTACCCGAGCACTGTTTCTTGCCTTCCTTGTCAAACCTATTTCTTGAATCCAAACCTCAAATACCAAGTGTAAAAGAACGTGATACATGAAATGTAACAATTGAAGTTCATAATCATAAATAAGAATGCTAGTTTGAGACGTGATATTAATGTCAATCATAACACCAACCGAAACATTACAAAACATCAAAACTCAAACAACTTATGCATTATGATATGGAATGCAATGCAATGCCAATTCTTCCCCTTACTACAAACTCTCAACATGTTTTTATACAGTATGCAAAATGTATCTATGTTTCTTTCCAACGACCCCTAAACATAAAATACAAATGTCAATGCATTCAATTTCAATTTCAATTTCAAGCTATCACCCCCCCTATGTAAATACTTTCTCCCCCTGTTTTGTCCTAAATTACAAAGGGACCGATAATGAAAAACTTCTAACAGTAACATATAATAACTTAAAAATGGAGTTGTTAGCATGCACGAGTATAATTAATGTACAGTAAACTTTCCCACATATTTAGATCAAGTTAACATAGAGTAAATTGTATAAGTGACCCGTGTGTGTAAAATGTTACTAATAATTTGTAAGTAGGACCTCAGATCTTAATTTTATGAGAAAAGACAGACTAAACATCACTGCTAATAAGTATATTCCTCTATTTATGAAAGTTGAATCATTGAAATCACATTAGGACCTATAAAAAAAAATCATTTTGTATGAAAAGTTTCTTTTCTACTCCTACCTTTGAGCATATTTTATTTTCACATCTTTCAACATTTTAAGCTCATTATTATTTTTCACATCTTAAGTACATGTTCTTCTCCATTAAGTGACTAAAATGACCCCTGTAGCGAGCTTTATGCCAGTTAACCGAAGTCAGTTGACTGTAGGCACAAGGTTATGAGAAGTCCCGCAAGTTTGATTACTCGAGTCAAATAGGTTTCGAAGAAGACTATAAGATATTGAACTTTTTATTATCGGGGATAAACTTGAGCTTAGGTCTGATAAATAAGGTCAATTCATGTTCGAAATCATCTTACTAACAAATGATTGTCATCCCAAAACTCACACACACGGTAGAGTCCCACTAACAATATCATAGTATGTGCAGTGCATATGGTACAGAATACACTTATACTAAGTACTCCATAAATAACCTAAATCAGCAATGAAAACTATGTTATAGCTCTTTAATTAAACTCATGCTTGACCACAACAAACAAAATCAAGTATATTGTACATTATGCTATAAAATGACATTTTCCCGTATTTTTATTTTTCAAATTTCCATTTTTTTATTTTTATTTTAAAGAATGAATGCAAAAAAAAAAAAAAAATGTCAAACACACAAAAATAAATAAGAAAATATGCATGAGTTTTTCTACCTAAAAGACAAATAAACAAATATGATGCATGCATAAATCAATATCACACGATGATAAAGTACGAGTATGCATCAAAAATATATAATCAGTTAGGTATGCAAATGCTCTTACCTTTAAGAGCACCGTGATCTATTTCAAAAAATTTCAAATCACTCTTCTTCACCCAAACTTGTTAGTGACAGGGATCTGTGTCATTAACTTGGTCAATTGACTTACCTGATTAGTAAGGCAGTCAATCAACCAAAAAACTCATGATTCTTATTTCTATTTAAGTTTCACTTTCTATTTATGTTCACGAAATGACGACACCTAGGCCTTATGTGTCCTAACTCACCGCAATGAAAACATGTAGGGATAAACCTAAAACCAAATGTATGTGATCCCTAATGTCTATACCTAGGTGGAGGGTCCTATGCTGTCTAGTAGGTCTCTGTCCTACATATCTCTCATTCTTAGGTTTAAGGTTAGACACATGTTTAAGTTGATCAGTGCCAGGGCCAAATATGGTATTGGACGTACTAGCAACATTATGATCATTTTTATTGTATCACAGACCTCCCTTATTACCAGTTGGATTGCCCATTCTCAAAATATTATCTAGCTTCTTCGAACCACTAGAAAAGACAAGAAGTTGAGACTTGGAATACTCTAAATCGCTTAGAAGACTTTTAACCTGGATTTCTAAGGTTTCTTTTTCAACGGTCAGCTCATTTGCTCTCTTAGAGGTCTTCTCAAGATCAATAGTGAGATTCCTAACTTGAGTATCTAAAGATTCATTCTTAGATTTCAACTCACTTGGGGTAGAGGTAGATTCCTGAATGTATGCTATGAATTTCTCGTTTTCCGACTCAAGTTCAGTAACTCTTGTACTTAAGGCTTTATTTTTTGTTATAATCTTAATGCTCTCCTCATAGATTCTATTATAAGCCTCATGAATATCTCTATCACTATCTGAATCTCCTTTTGAATTTTCACTACTACTTATGCTGTCAACCTTCTCACTCTCCTTATCAGATCTATTCTTAATTTTTGTAGTAAAGTCAATATATCTTATTGTCCGAGTTAGACTCGTTATCAGTAAGAGTAGCATTCATAGCATTATCCTACTGTTAGGGCACTCACTCCTAACGTGGCCAAAACCTTGACAGTTATAACATCTCACAATTTTAGAATTATTCCTAAACTCACTAGGACCACTTCTATTCTTCTCTTGAGGTTTTTGTTTATTTCTAAATATGTTTTGAATCTTTTTATCAAAGTATTTAATTCCTCTTTATTAGGAGACTCTGAATCCAATGACTCTTTATGATTATTACTCATAGTTTTTAAGGCCAATGTTTATCGTTGTGGGTTTAGCTAATGTCAGCGCATAAGTTTGGAGAGCTCCAACCAGCTCTTCCACCTTAATAGAGTCTATATCCTTACTCTCCTCAATAGCACTTATTTTAGGCCTAAATCGCTCAGGTAAGGATCTAAGGATTTTTCTAATAATTTTTAACTACTCATGTATTTTCTCATCTAGGTTGAAACTAGAATTAACTATGTCATTTAATCTCGTATAGAATTCATCAAATGTCTCATCCTTTTTCATCCTAATCTTTTTAAACATAGTGTTCAACATCTGCAATTTAGAGTTTTTAACAGCCTGATTTTCCTCATAGTCTGTAGAATATCCCAAACTTCTTTAGCAACCCCACACATAGATACTCTTCTGAATTCTTCAGGGGACACTGCCATAAATAGGGATGAAACGCTTTGATATTCCAGTTACACTCATCTAAGTTTGCTCTAGTCCAATTAGAAATGGAAGTGTGGATAACTTCAATATTAACTGTAGAACTAGAGGCAGTCCAACCATTAACCACACTTAACCAANTAGCAACCCCACACATAGATACTCTTCTGAATTCTTCAGGGGACACTGCCATAAATAGGGATGAAACGCTTTGATATTCCAGTTACACTCATCTAAGTTTGCTCTAGTCCAATTAGAAATGGAAGTGTGGATAACTTCAATATTAACTGTAGAACTAGAGGCAGTCCAACCATTAACCACACTTAACCAAATTCGATCATCCATAGATTTTTGGAATGCTCCCTTTCTAACCTTACAATAAGCATAATTATTTCCATCAAAATATTGCGGGACAGATAATGAATTACTCATCTGGAAATCAAGGCCATGATTAGAATTTAAGCTCTGATACCTATTGAAAGTTCATAGTTTACTAATTAAGTTTGACCTTACGTACGGAATAACGCTGATTAAAGTAACAAATCACTTTTAATTAGTTTCTAAATGGTTAAATATACAATCCAACTTCCCTAAGTTGATTTACTTCAATCAATAATTAAAGCAGTAAAGAACAAAAAGTTTGATGGTAAAAACTCCAGGACCAAATCAGTTATGGTAAAAACTCCAGGACCAAATCCGTTACCTCCACTATAGACAATATAGGTTACAATTCAATTCCAAACTAGTAAACTAGTTCCACTAACTATTGTAAATCCTGCAACTCCAAGACCTATCGCTCATTCCAGCCTTGTGATATGCTACCATAGATACAGTCCAACCAACTTCGGTAGACCTCTTAATCTACTTTCTGTAGCTTTCAAGTTCTGTTATACTTATAGACTCACAATCTTCTACCAAGATATGATGTCTCAGTCCCACGATCTTTTGCACACGTTTCTTCCAAGTAGATACCCAGGAATCGCCTATTCTTATTCTTCTTCCTGCAGTTGAATCTCTTCCTCAAAATGTTAAGGAAATTAGGTGTTTTGGATTCACGAACCTTGATTTTTTCCCAAAACATGGTTGACGGACCTTAAGAATAATATGAATGATTCTACCAATGAATTGTGTTGTTGGATCTCTCAAAATATGATTTGAATATGTTATACCAATGAAGCATAATAAGACAACCACCAAATTTTGTGCAAGTGCATTTGTATTTATAGTTGGAGGTGTATGAGTAGTATGGACTAAGTAAAACTCTCCAAAATAGCGAACGAGGGTTAGCCGCATAGTACTGTTGCTCAAGCGAGGGGGACTTATCGCTCATGTCGCTCGAAGACACCTAGGCGAGAAGCGAGCGACAATAGTTTTGTTTCTGTCACTCGAGCGATGGCCAGACGTTAGGCTAACGAAATTCTAGCACCGCTTCTTCCTTGTTTCCAAACTCGAATCAAACCCTAAGCTACCTAACTCAACTATACAAAATTGTACTTCACTCCTTGACTTTTATACGTGTTCAATTAAGTCATTTTTATTCTCAGAATTGCCAATTACAATATTGAACCTAACAGGATTACAAAGACAATGTAACATCTTCCATCTATAGAGAATCTTTCTCGTATAGAATGGTGGCAGGGAACATAGAACAATTATCCCCTTACATCATCTCCAATTTTCACATCATTTTTCTTGAAATCTTGAACAATCCTTTTCAAGATAAGATTTAATAGGTGTTCCTTCTGTCATTTTAAGTAGAGCGTTGGTTAGGACTTCATCATATACGGACTCTCTAATTGAGTTGTAACTCAGCAGTTGTAACTGAATTACGATGTGTGTATGCTAGAGGAGATTGTCTTTTTCATCGTTAGATGTTGTATATGACATCCCGTCTTAACCTTTTAGCGCCTTTAGGTAGCCCTTACTGAACTAACAAAGCTCGCATATGTATACGCCAAAGACCAAAATCGTTGGAACTCTTTAAGTTCTCAGTTTCACTGCCTTCATAAACAACAAGAAAACATTGTCTCTATTCTTCTGGTTTGGTGAATTTGGAAATAGTATGCAATATACATGAGTTCCCCAGAAAAACAAGAGTGACAATGGTGTCACTTAAAATTAAGCCTGTTTAAAACCTAACCTTCACAAACTGTCAGTCTACACAGTGCTCAACCATAATTGCAATGCACCAAAGTTAAAATCCTCACAAGAAAAATAACTCAAAGATTTTAGTTTCTGTTCAATATTAAAAACACATAGGGGAGAGCTCCTTTTATCGATAAACTATAAGAGGGAGGCTTTTAGTTTTTGTTCAAAAGTGGGATTCCAACCAATCTTATTACTAGTTGTAAAATCCTATTCAATGTGATTATGTTAAAGCCACAATTCATGTGTATTCAATTATTTCTCTAAATTTAATGCCAAAACCCTCAATTCAGGTATAGCTAGACAAAGTGATAGTCCTTTCAAAATAATTTCAATGGCATCGAATTTTTGGCCTCCTAGTGTAGTTTTATATATTTCATTATTTTATTTAATCTGGTGTGTACTATTATTTGAATAACCTTAAAAATTTTATAACAGGCACATTTGCTCATACTATAGCTACTTTTAGATAATGGTCTTAAACGCGAATTATAAAAGCTAGTACATAATTAAAAAATAAAAATATCCTAGTTATGTAGTTAACTCACAGGTCTTCATATTTATGCACTTCTATATCATTTTGTTTACTTTCGTACATTTGGTCTAGTAACTTAAGTATTATTGCTCCATATCATTCTTTTTCTTAATTGAAATAAAATTGAATTCATAATTTTCTATGACACCTAAACGATATAAGATGAACAATTGTCTACTTTTGAAAAGGAATTGAAATACTAGATTTGATTTCTACTTTTTGTGTTTTGTTTATCCTAGGGATGCCTCATGACTGCTTCACCAGCTACCACAGAGAGAAAGAGAGCCAATAAAAATCATGGAATAGAATGACTCCTAACTAGGAAAGTTGGGATTTGAGAGATTGAAATTTTCGTTATTTAATTTATTTATTGATGTATATTTTTATTCTGTCCATTGAAGAAATAACATTGTCGTTTTATTTTATTTAAATAATTATTCATGCTTATTATTTTGTGAGAAAGCAATTAAGTATACATTGATCACAAGTATATTATTGGAAATTGAGCAATTAAGCCACTAGGTTCATATAGATTTAATTTGTAATATGATCAAAAGTAATTATTTATTGTTAGTAAATAAAGCGGAATACTTTATTTTGATAAGTTCATTTGATCTCTATTAAAGTATATTGTTACTTCTATAGTAGAGATAAAATACCTTAAACATGCATTTGACGCAACCAAGAAATATCATTTGTTTTTAAATGGACTCCGGTATCGACTCGGAGAAGGTAAATGGTCAATGATCCAAGGTTTAATTGAGTTTAAATCATGGTTGAATTGGTAGTAAAACTAAATAAATACACAATAATTTACAATTTATTGTTATAATTAGGACTTGTTAGGAAATAGTTTTGTTCTAATCATTAGGATTTGTTAGTAAATAATTTATTGTAATTATTAGGACTTGTCTGTAAATAGTTATTGAACCACAAAACAATTCTCTCGAAAAGACACCACATTTTCCAGCCACACTCTCCCCCTTCAACGAAAAATTATTTGCAGATCTGAACTTAAAGTACCTGCGACCGCTTGTTTGGCATTGTTTAAAAAATTGCATTTCAAATAACAAATAATTTAACTACACATATTTTGAGGCTCACAATTTTTTATCATTTTTTAATCACATATTTGATTAATTTTTATTTAAATTCGCTCAAATTTTTTTTAAAAGCTTACAACCCATGATTATTCACTAGAAGTATGATTGTGGTCTTCTAACTTAAGAAGATTAGAAAATTAGAAATGACCTTTGAACTTCCTTATGAGAGTAAGATGGCTTCTGCTATTCCGATAAACAATAGAACACTTGCAAAAAAAAGGTTGGGACTTCGTGTCCCATTGTACCTCTGGAGTAAGAATTAATGATATAATTTTGAACGTAAAAACTTAAGAAAAAACGAGAGGAAGCCAGAAAATGTATTGGAAAAAAAGATCCCCTTATTTGACATGTTTTTGAAGTATTTATAGGCATTTAGTACCATATAACCGCTAGGTGATTTTTGTCAACGTGTCCAGTGAAAATCGTACCCTTAGCAAACGATTTTTACCCATGCAGTTAGTAGTGAACCTCCACCAACTAAGTTGTTGAAAATGACCCGTGATAACAGTCAGATGGTTTTCAATCAATTAAAAGGATGTTCAAACAATTGTGAGTTATAATTGTCGATCTGCCACAGTGGTAGACGGGATAGCATAGCAGTAGACGGGCTAACATAGTGGTAGACAAGCTATCATAGCTGAAATAATCACAATTTACCTCCACGGCAATGATGACGTGTGGGGTGTTCCGACTAGTGTTCCGGCTATTCCGATGTGTTCCGACTGGTATTCCGACTGTTCCGATCAACAAATATTACCTGCAAAATGAGGT
>CAIGRN010076775.1:0-13461 GCA_903798345.1 Fraxinus anomala
GCCCATGGTGAAATTAAATTGTGATATGTAGTTAAACGATTAACTTTTTTTGTCATTTCAAAAATTTTACTATAAAAAATTAAAAACCTAAATTTTGGTCAATTAGCCATGATTCTTAGTTTCTGGGTTTTATGTCACCAGTAAGTTAAGAATAAAAAATTATTGCACGTTTTAGGAATTTTTGAGAGACCATGTTTTAAATAAACGCACTAATAAATGTTTGTAGTTATAAAAATTATTTTACGAGTACATTATCGGACGATAGTTATGGAAAAGGTAAATTTTGTTGTTATTAATGATGGATACTATTATACTCATATATAACATTATATGATATATGCGTGAGAGTCTTTTGGACGTCACACCATATCATAACGGTCAAGAAGTCCTTCACTAATAACTTATTCAAGTTATTGTTAAGTGCGATTTACACTTATCTAGACCATTAAAAGTAGCTATTTGGGAGTGCTTATATTGATTTGATACTTAATTTTGCTTATTTTGATGATTAATTAGGAGAAAAGGCCGATATAAAAGAGCTTATTTTCGAATAGATGGAAAAATAAAATTCAAAAAAATTTGTTACTACACCAATTCCGAGAGTAACATATTTTAGAATAATTTAAAATAGAATATGAAAGCATCAAATTCGACTACAAAATTCCACAACACAATAGAGAATCATTTTAAGCATATAATCATACGTAACAAGGATGGATAGAAAGCCAAATAACGAAATAGTATTTAAATCATGATCGTGTCAATGTCAAGCAACGTTGTAAATATATAATCAAAATTAACGTGCGGTGGAATGGATTTTGATAACAAATATCTATAACATAATGCAGATTTCGGTATATGTTCATTACGATAACACTGTCTTGACGCAATATTAACAAAAATAGGCATTCGGGACAATAACAACACAGATAATAACGTGATGACAAAATAGACAAAAGTAGGTAACACAAATTAAATTTCACGTTGTAACATAAAACTCAAAATAAATAATTAGGTATCAAATGAAAGAAAATGGGTCAAAAAACAAGGTGGCCCAATTTATTTTGGGCTGATTCTCATTTGTTTCATGGGCTTACCGAAAGGAATCCACCAACGAATTGGACTTATTGATGGGCTCACTTTTCAACATTTTGTTGAAATAACAAAATATCGTACAATTAGCATAAATCAGGTCATAAAAATGAGATAATTTCTATGAAATTTTGTTACATAAAAGATTTGGTAGGTGGACTAATTAATAATCGATTATTTGGATGGAAAGGTGACTCCATTGACTACACTGAGCTTGACTGAATACAACGTTACAAAAACAACTTTAATGACTAAAATGAAATTTTTGACAAACTTTTAGTACCCGTAATTGTCACTCGTGTACTTTATTCCCTAAAGTTACAATAAGTTTGAAATCGATCATACAAAATTTTGAGATCATTCAATTTGATCTACTCCAATTTTTTTCTTGACAATTGGAATTCCCACTTCCTTTCACACGGTCACAAATTCTTGGTTTTCTTTGAATTCATTTTCCCACCACTTAGGTGGGAAAATAGCTTTCTAGGTAATTTTTTTATTGCAATGGAAACAAATTTTAAGTCGAATTGTAATAAATTATATCCCTTTAATGAACAATTTTCATGAAAAATAAAGTCAAACGAACACCAAAAAAATCCAAATTTTCAATATGTTCTAGGTGAAAAATCAATTAAACACAACTAATTGACAATTTTTTGGAGAACAAGTTCTAGGCAATTCAATTCCATAAAATTCATTTTCTCTCCTTAGCTCTGTTTGGGGTTTGTTTTCTTTTGTTTTTCAAGAAATGATTGGCGGATAAGTGAACAGTACATTTGAATCCTACAAGTTATGTGGTTAATGCTAATGTTTTAAAAGTAATTTTTTAACAAAAATTAATGAAACCCAAACAGAGACTTAATTATGTGAATAAAAAAAAGAACAAAGATAGTGATTGGGGAGATGCCAAATGCATGTCTAAAGTGTCTCCACGTGGTCTCACACATTTTATTTACATAAAGTGACAAATAAAATTTGAATGATTGCCCCCTCCACCCTCACCATAAGTTCCCTATCGAAAACACAACAGCCAACTCTAATTAATCACTCGCCCCACCATCCTTATATACAAATTTTTTTCTCCAAATTAAGGGTTCGTTAGGCAGATTCTTACCTTTACTTCTACTTTTTATATAGCTTCCTGATAAGTTATCCTAATTGATGTTTGAAAACTAATTTTTACAAGAATTTCCTCTTTTGAATTTTTTTTTAAAAGAAAGTTGTATCGAACAATTCCTCTAAATGCATTTACAATTAAAAGAAGCACTTTTATAAAATTAAATAAATAAGTTCAAAAGTAATATCAAACGAACCTTTATAAACACCTAACAACTTTTTAATTGTCTCACCCTTTTTGTTTAATAAAGCTTCACCAAACAATACGTGACTTAACATGAACTCATTAGATAATGTCTTTAGTGATGTTTAGTCTCATGAGGTACTTTCTTGTCATCCTAGTGGTGAAAGGTCATATGGTGGTGGTTCCACGAGTGAGAATTTTGTAACCTCCACGACCAACTCTCTTAGTATCGTAACATGGTAAATGATTTTGATAAAGATTTTCCGAGAAGTGATTCTAATAAGGTGCATATATCCGCCACATGTCATCGTTAGATCAGCAACCCATTAATTATAATAAGAACATTGAAAAAGATTCATCAAGTACTTAATCAACAACTTAATTAAGGATTGATTGGCTATTGATGCACCTACATCTCTTGCTAATTGCTCCCCTTTATCATGCAATCTTCACTATTCATTGATTCTGATTGTGCAAATTTCTCCAATATTGCGAACACGTGATTGCCTTGTTAAAAGGTAATTGATTAATATATATAAGTTTAATCATCACTGGAATTCAAAATTCAAATTTTAGTGCTAACTATTGTTTCTTCAGTCATTATTCACATTCTTTCATTTTTCATATTTTCCTTTTTCTCTATTCAGATATCGAACTAAAAAGTATGGCCCTAGTGGGACTAAATAGTATTACCCAAAAAGTATTAGAAAAGTAACTTAAATAGAGTCAGTTATATAAATAATTTTTTTCTCTTCTCAATTCATGCAAATCTCAACAAACTATGTCTTTTGCGTTTCCTAAAAAGTTACTAATAATTTCTTTTTTCTATCCCATCAAGTTTAAACTTTAATTTCAACCACACATTCATAATTACTAACTATATATTATTCACACATTTCGTGGGAGTACAGTACTATTCCTCCTAAAAGGTTATTGTTACGCCTCTGCCTTGATGCCCCCTAAGTGCTCTCCGAGGCGATAGCCTATCTACCGAGGCGATGTGGGACATCCCTAGATAACTTGGTGCATGATCGACACTTTCTTTCTCGTAATGTTTAACGGCATAAAATAGGTCTCCATGACCGAAGTGATAGAGGTCGGCTCTCAGCTCTTTCTCTTGTCTATAAATAGTCACACTTACTGACATTCAAAAGTAATTTACTTTAAGTAATCTAATTTTCTCTCAAAGTAAAAACTTGACTCCAAAGTATATTCTTTTTTCTAAGTGTAACTTCCGCACGCAATATTATCCTTTTTGTGACTGATACATTGTTTAGATATGAAAATAATGATTGACATTTTAATATTGAACATTCAAATTCAATATTATATCATTGTCTAAAAATCTTAAACCAACCATTCGATTCATATTATTAAACATAAACAAGTGGTCTAATTTCACAAGATTAATGATTTGAAATGTGTCAACTTCTTGTTGGGCACGTTAAGGGTAAAAACCTACTTAATCTGCATGTGAAAACAATAATTCATATATAAAGGATTGCGCTACCATTCTAATCAATATTGACCAGCATGGCCCAAAAATCTCAAACGAATAATTCAATTTATCTAAATTTAAAAGAGTAGTAGGATTCCAAAATCGGTATTTAAAAAAGACTCATCATCTTGTTCAAAATATTAAAATAAAATTTCACCCCCACCCCACCCCCTAAATATGAAAATGATATCAATATATAAACAACTTGTCTACACCTCTATTTCAAGATTGAACCTCCTCAACCTCAAGATATCAACTTCTGTCCTTCTTCAGCCTAACAATAGTGCTGGTTATTGAAACATCCTGGTAATTAATTTAATAATAAATTATAGCTTCATCTCAATAATCTATTTCTAAATGACGAAAGAAAAGTATGCTTGAACCAACCAATTATAATGATGATTTGATCACTTTACACTTGGTATCACATCCAAAACCACTTATTATGGAATGTGGTATCCCGCAAACTACGCCTTTGTTGTGATTGTTTCGAACATTTTCAATTATTTGTCACATTATTGTTGGTTTGATTAATGTAAAGCATATTTACTTTAAGATGACGCTTTGGTGCATTCGAGGATCTACGCTTGGGTGCATGTTATCTAGACGCCGTAGAGTTTCTAATAATTGATCATTGTGTTCAGACTTTTAGTCTCATCTAGGATTAGTTCTACGTCTATTTAGATTTTCTGCGTGTGTTTAGAAGTTTATTTTGCGTATTCACATGATTCTAATAAAATTCGAGACTCGGGATGTTTATCTTAAAAGCTTGACTAGCAAAACTCGAGACTATGATCCCTCGCGATTATTTGTAAGATTTTCAACGATTCATGACATGATTATTGGTTTAATTAATGTAAAGCATATTTACTTTAAGCTGCTTTGGTGCTGTAGAGGATCTACGCGTGGGAGCAAGACATTGAGTCCCTGGTGAATTTCTATTGGCTGGTGATCGTCGTCAACATCGCTTTTTCTTTATTTCTTTATCTTTTGATACAGAGCAGGGGGCCTGCCTGCCATTATGATTTATAGTTATATATAATTTCTTTATCTTTTGATAAAGAGATGGGGGCCTGCATGCCATTATGATTTATAGTTATATATAAATATATATTTTTGTTTGAGCCCTTGGATTTGACTTCCAATATCTTTATGAATTAATTGTTTTTAGTTAAATATTCCAAATGATTTTGTAGGAGAAAGTTATGATGTCCAATACCACAAGAATAATTAAAAGAACAAAGATAATCTTTGAGACTGCTAGAAATTTAAGTTAATTATTGTTTTATATTAAACTCATATTATTCCCAAACGAATCTTTAGATTCTCTCTCACTTAACAAGTGGTATCACATACGATTTTGGGATAATCGTGAGAGATGTAGTGGAAGTCGAATCACAAGTTAAAGTTTCTACAATAATGTCAGCTCTTTGATGAGTAGATATTGATGTTATATAGGAGTACTATACCATCAAAGAGCTACATTATTGATATTGATGTTATATAGGAGTACTATACCATCATGTTAATGTAGCACACATTATTGTCATTAAAAAGCGAGTGAGCCACGTAATTTACAAGAATCTTTAGATGGACAAGATTGAGGTCTCCGTAAGTTCCAAACAATACTTTTAATCATAAATGCGTCCCTTATAACTAACTAAAATTTTAGCTAAGAATACGGTTTGATATATTACCAAAGCAAGCAAACATGTTCACTATCACATTTCAACCGTCTACAAAATGTTACGAGGTCTTGACAAAAAAAAAAAAAAAAATTGATTTCGACTTATACGTAAATAACAATTTATAGGGAAGGAAAAAATATTACGCCCTCCACATAATCTAATTTTTATTTTATATTTAAATTTTAATAAATAAATAATATAAATAAATAAATGGTGATATTTTAATCTCCTCTTCGCCCTCATCTCATCCCCATCCCCATCCCCAAAAATCTCCGATGGTGTAGGATATAAAGAGGGCCATCCAATTCGTCACACTATGTTGTCATAAAATTTATGAATTCCCTTTTACTTCAATAGAATTTAACATATGTCGTAATATTTGAATAGATTTCATAATTCATACCATTAAGATAAAATGATATAACTTATTACTTCTTTCTATGTCACTAAAGTAAGAAAAGTTCTAACTTTGTAATTAGAAAATAAAATTCATAAACCTCATAGTTAATTACAGAGAATTCATAACTTTATCATTTCAAATAACTAATTTCATTAATTTAAAAAATCAAGTCAATATATATTAATAAATTAAAAACCATTCCATGAAAAATTGAACAAAATTACAATCAACAAAATTAAGCAAATTAAAAACAATAAATTAAAAATAGTTCAATGTGAAAATAAAATCATTTTCTTTATAGTGTCGAATATTACGTACAAATATGCACTAAATTTTGCATTACTAAAACGATGTTTAGTTAGTAAGTAGAGTTTCAAAACAAGAATGAACTAATTCAATTTTCGTTATTAGCTGTCCAAAAAAAATTTATTCGGAACTCCAGTAGGAAATAACTCGATTCCTAATTTTCCTTTTTCTCCACTTTGAATTTCGGAATGAGAATTGAAAATGTGATAATTATCTCTTGATTAATTTAAATTTATTTTCTTTATTTTAGTCAAAAAAAATGTATAAAATTTTAACTTTATATTTGTGGGCTCGAAATCCACTTAAATCCAAAGAGTTGGCATAGAATTTTAAAAAGTTCGATATTTATATTTATGTGCTCGAAATCTACTAAAATCAATTAAAATATTTTCAATTAATGAAATCTTTAGGAATTCAAAAGTTATTTGGGTACCATAATTTTAATGAAATCTATTAAAATCTGGGTTTGAACACCTAAATTTTATTGAAATAAATTAAAATGTGAGTTGAAAATACCTAATTTATATGATAAATTTTTAAAATCAATAAAACCTGGAGACACCCTTCATTTAAACTTACATAATTTGGTAACATTCTCCTCCATTGGAATTATTCCTATTTGAATTTGTCATGGTAACAGAAAAGTAGTCCAAATCTAAAATATGGAAAGTTTCACACTGAAGGGGGAGGGAGAAAGGGAAGAATGTGCTGCTTAATTATTGATTATAAATAAATTTAGTATATGTTATTTGTAGTCGTTCACTATCGTAATCACCATATGTAACATATATTTGGTTATTAGTGATTTGATGCATTGCCTAATGAATGTACGTATGTCGACTATGATAATAAGCAACTGTAAATAACATTATTCAATACATCATATCAATATTATATGTATATATTCTTTTACTTCAAAAACGTTATATTTCCACTTAATTAGAATCAATTATTCACAAGTAAATTCATTAAATTAAAGACAAGAATAGAGATATTCTTCACCATATTCTTAGATGATGTGGGATTTTGTTCAATTAATTTCCTTATAAACTTGTTATTTATTTCGGGTTTAGATCATGGGAGATTATGTTTGTAATTTCCTAACAATGCCTTGCCCAAATGAAGTCCCAAATCATTACTAGAAAAGATAGGGCGCTCTACCAAGGTGCAACTCAATAATATACATGAATTTTAACTCTAATTATTTGCTTCTCGTCTTGATCTATTATTTTCTCAGTTTTAGGACAACAAGCACTTTTATGGCCTAGTGGGAGTATTGGGTATCGGTTATGAGTGTTTTTTTTTTTTTGAAGTATCGATTTTGAACATTTATGATCGAACCGATTTTGAGTGATTTTAACAAAGATTTTTAAAATAGTTCAACCCATCCTTGAGATTTTATTATTTACCGGTTTTTGAAATTTTTTCAAAAGAATAAACATATACGTCCATCAGTGAAATTTTCAGTTTATAATTACTTATATGAATTTTATTTTACTCATAAGCGATATTTTACTTATAGATAATTTTTTACATATAAGTTAATATTTAATTAAAAAACTTAAATAAAGTTAAATATTTACTTAAAAATTTTAAGCTAGTACTTTTTACTTACAAGTAAACATTTTACATAAAAGTGATTTTTGTCTTATAAGTAATTTTTTAATCATAGTGTAATTTTTTGCTTATAAATAATTTTTTTAGTTAATATATTTTTATTTATAAGTTAGTTTTGAACAAACTATATTACTTGAAAATAATTATTTTATAGTCGATAAAATTTGAAGAGGATATGAGAAATGATCAATACTGTCGATTTGGTAGGTTGAGAGAATCGGCTGAAATTACACTACATACGTTTTGGAAGATTTTTAAATCATCTAAAATCGATTAAAATATTAACAAGCACCGATTTTTTCAACCTCTTATAAAAGGTGACACTCAAAATCGGTGGAAAAAAAAAAAAAAAAAAAATCCTTTAGAGCAGGGTCTTACACTGTATATCATTTGGACAAATTTCAATCAAAATTGCATAATCACAGGGTACGTTTAAATAAATTATTAGAGTTGAATGGTTGAGTCCAAGCTTTGGATTTTTTTCCAGCCAGTTAAATTGCACCTACTGCAAGAACCTATCAGTTGGAAGATATGGGTCAGAAGACTCAGAACACACTTCTGGGGAATCCTCTTGGATTCCAAACTATGCACAGACAGAAATAAAGGATAAGGACAAAGCACCAAGGAAGACTTCTCAGAAACAAAAATTGGCCATTCGACAGTAAATAAAGATTTAGAATTACAAGATGCCTTGATAACATCACCTTACTCATCAATTTATGGAGTATTTATGGTTTGCCTGTTGTATTGGAAGAGAGAATATTCAATCTAGGTATGGAAACAGGCTATTTTAACTTTTAAATGAAATAATCAACTGATATTTAGACCTACTCTTTGTTCTTGCATTCTTCGTTGCATTGATATTAGAGTACAAGAAATTATCATCTAATCAAAAGATTGATTCTGATATGCAAGTGAGTCGTGTAAGATTATAATGAATATACAGCTTGAGCAGGATATCAATTTCAAATGAATATGTGTATCAATTTGATTTTATTGTACGTGATGATTATACGCAAATACCATACCAAAATATGAAAATCTGGATTACACATAGATGATGCAGCAAATCAGACGCATGCAATTAATATTTATTTTTACCTAACTTTAGTACTATATAAAAAGAAAAATATAGATTTTTATCTTGAAACTAAATACCAAATTGAGTGGGGTGGAAAGATGAATATGCTGCGTATTAAACTTTCTTACTGATACCAATAAAATATTAGGGCAGGCCCATGAAAAGATGAACCCACATTTATTCCATACATACGTAATGAAACCGTCTCCTTATACCTATTCTATATAAAGCCCTATGCACCCTTATACTTCCTCACACATCAAATCAAAACCAGTACTTTCCTTTCAAATGGAACAGTATTAGTTATAAAGAGGAAGGTTTTCAAATTAGGGTTTCATACTGCAACACCTTCTTTCTCTCTCCCTGCTGATTAATTATGGCGACAACTAACAGTTAATGGGTAATGGAGGTGACAGAAGAGAGTGAGCACTCATAGTGTTTTCTTGTATGATGTTCTCCATGCTTGAAGCTATGGGTGCTCACCCTCTGTCTGTCACCCCACCTCTCTCTCTCTCTCTCTCTCTCTCTCTCTCTCTCACACGCAGAGGCTCACAAATCTTTTTTATGTGCATATTTTTTAAAAATAATTTTGTATGTGAAGTTACAAAGTGTCTAATTAATGTTTCTTTCAGTTATAGCCCTTTTTTTTTGTTCTCACAAACTCACAATAACTTGCAGTGTTTGTGTTTTACTTTTCAATTTGGGTAAGTTCACGATTTTCATCATGAATAGCCAAGTAGTTTCAATTATTAGAAACGAAGAGTGAGAATTTTCTTGATAAATCCCTATGTGCCTTTTGTTGGGCACAGAAGAAATTAATGGTCCCTTTGACAAACCCTAAACCAACACCCCCGCGCGCCCCTCTTCAGTCAGATCGGATCTAATTTTACATGAAAGTACAATTTTCATAATGAGTGCTGTGGTTTTACACAACCTGGTACAAGGAAAAACCAATTTAGGAGATATATCGAGTACTAGCATCACTATCTGTTAAAAGTATATCCTGATGTACACCCTAGGGTTCTTAATTTCTTGTTCCCTTTATCTGTTTAATTTTAAAGAATATTATAAAGATTATAACGTTTAAATCTCTTTAGTATGGTTCTGAAGTTAATTTTCTTAAGCAAGTTTCTGTTTTAAATCTTAATAATTAGTCATTTTCATTTGATTGAGAATTAGTGGGGACTCCTGCCCTTCAATTTTCCTAATGCCTCATTATTGTCTCTTTAATCTTTAACACAACTATTTAATTTGCCACTATCAAAGGAAGAGTATAATTTTTATTTTTTCCTCTCACTTTTCTTGATTTTTTGCTTAGTTGAGCAGTTCTATAAGTTCATGTAGTCTCAAGAATTGGCTACAAACAAGAATAATGATATGGCATACAGTATTTTTTCCGATGTTCAGACTTTATAAATCTGTTGCTTACTGTTCCACTTATTTTTAATTTTTCGATTTAATATCTATTGTTTGTTAGTTCTTGACCTCGAAACAAGAACTAATCTTTCGATGTTTTGGTTTGTAATTCAGTGGAATTATGTAACAGTTGCAGCTTATGATAGCAGTTGGATGAGTTTTTTTATATGACAGTGGCAGCTTACTTCCTCTTTATGTTGGCAGTTGGGTTTAATTTTAATTGATTCCGATCACAAAGCTTTAACTGATTCAAGAAAATAACTGCAAAAATTTGATTTTTCATATACAAAGACCAGATCTGTTCTTTTATACTAACTTTAGGGTTTCAGTTTCCATTGCAATATGCATCTAATTTTATTTGATCAGGGCAGTGTATGTTTGTTACACGTAGTTTTTTCTTCGATTTCATATTACTGATATGTCAACTATCCGTCTGCTGATAAATTTTCAAGTACCTTGAGATAATTCTTGGAGTAATATGAAGATCGTTGAATCATCAGTTCAGCTTATAGTTTTCCTCTTTTACTTTGGGGTTTCATTTGATTCGTATGTGTGTGTGTGTATTGCAGAATTTGCAAGACCAGTACCATTTTCAAGTGAAAGATAGAATTGGTAGAGTTCTCTTTCTGATGAGATGACTGACAATTGGAAGGGAAATAGATTTACTTTCAATTTTATATAATATTTTAGGTTTTGAATTTGGAATAACATTGATCAGGCAGTACTCAATCGACAATATTCTTGCATACGTGGACATTAATTGTGGGCATTTTGAAAAGATTGATGTTGTAATTTTGCGTAGTTGTTCTTTTAAGTTCATGGTATAATATAGTTTTTTGATTTTTGCCCATAATGTGTGCACATGTAATGATGCACGCCACATGCAAACGAGTTTTTCCTCTTTTGCTTACTGTATTCCCTTAAAATAAACACATTTCTGCTTCAAAGATCTGTACATATACCAATGGCCATGTACCTTTACAATTTTAGCTGAATTTTTTTCACGTATGGCTAATTATCCAACTGCTGCCTACTCCTGTTGCTATAAGTTGGAATCTCATGCGTGTTAGAACGAGCGTGTGCACTCACACGTGTTAGTGCATGTCGAATTTTTAACCGTTTTGAGATTTCTTGTTTAATACTTGTGGAAATTTTTGTACCTAAGGCACGTTTACCAGGAACAATAAGCACAAACTCTTCACATGTGTAACTGAAGTGGCATACAGTGCTTCTATTTGCCGTATATATATCAGAAATAATGCTACTTGTGCATAATGATTTAGACACATACGAGGAGTCAAAAAGAAAGTGGGGAGATTATTATTTTTATTTGATTGAAGAAATTCTCATCCAATCATGCCTCATCACATCACGAGGGTGTAAACCATTATGTAAATCATTATGCATATGTAGCTATATCAGATGATGGCACATGTTTGGCCCCTAAAGGAAACTACTACTTTTGTGGTTTATTAGGTCCTGCTGCGCATGCTTACTGCCAAAATAAGCCACAAAAGATTTACTTTTTTTATGAGGGCCAAAGCACTGTATGATTCATATCTAAAATTCAAGCAATGTTGTACAAATCAACCAACTCCATTCTTCTTAATTTGGACAATATAGAACCAATGTGAAACCCAAACGAGGATTACTCAAAGTATCTGTTCCCTGTTAACAATTCACCTTCATAGTAATCGTGCATGATCAAAATTACCCATCAGAGGTTTACTAGCAGCCTTTCCAATAGAGGATTTTTTAGTAAAGGAACTTGGGCAAGAATAAAGTGAACATAAAAATGGCACAACGCTATTTACGAGTTCCAACTCAAACTTCTATACACCAAAACAAAGGAAAATATACTATGGCTCGTGGATCACAACAACCTGCCTTTGTGACTCAACAAGCAAAATATATATATACACAAACACACAAAATTTGAGATCAGTTGACAGCCCCAACTTGGGTTTCAAGTTTCCCACCAAGTAAATGGTTAAAGATTGTTGGATTTGGATTCAAAAGCACCATCATATATCGATATAGGATATCAAAGAACTAAAACTAGATCGATTGTCTATGGATAGCAACTACAACATGCACTTAATTTCAATTAAACACAGCTATTAAGTATATTATTGTTGATGCGTACTTTAAACCTCTTGCGATCAATGCAACCTCATACCTTCAAGTCTTCTTTGATGTTCTTCAAAAACTACAA
This sequence comes from Fraxinus anomala, assembly GCA_903798345.1. NCBI lineage: Eukaryota > Viridiplantae > Streptophyta > Magnoliopsida > Lamiales > Oleaceae > Fraxinus > Fraxinus anomala. The sequence continues at coordinate 12,614 of CAIGRN010076775.1, forward strand.
GAATACTACACATTTTTTCAATTTTCAAGTCTGTGGCACTAATAATATTCAAGTATGTGGTTAAAATTAATTATTAACTTTGACTTAAATAGAAATATAGATTTTAATCCCTACAAAAAATGGACTAACACGCTGGAAACTCGGTCATGGCAAGTACTGGCTGAATTTCTGGTCTGCATGTTACATTGCTACCATTCATAAGAAAATGCCAACCGGAAACAAGTTGTTTGTGAGCATGAACCGAAGTTTTGCTCAAATTTTAACTCGTTCGGCCACAATACACTTGAGTCCAACTTGAAGAAACGGGCTGCTGCAAGCAGCAAAGAAAATTCCAGCAACACCAAGGAAGTACTACCTGTTAAGGCTGCTGCCAATCGGCCTAAGGACGACGCCAAGGAGCAACCACCTGACTTGGGACGGAATAATTCTGTCGATAAGACGAAGGGACAGATTGCTGGAAATTCTGGCCAGCAAAATGGGGATTTCGATGATGGTGCAGGCCCTAGTTCTAAGGCAGCATGTAATGAAAGGCCAAGGAACTGCAAGGAAAATGGGGAACAAAGAGTTCACCAACAGAAACCTGTCTCGCAATCGGGTGATGCAGAAATTGAAACACCCAATTTGGAAGATGCAATGAGTAAGAAACTCAAAGGCAAAATGGTACACCAATCAACCAAGAAAAAGGACAAGAAGAAGGGGAACGACCTACATTAGCAAGGGGGTTCAGCACTTCAATTTCTAGTTTTGATTAGACGAAGTTGCAGCAACTTTTGAAACTTCTTGCTTTGAATTCATTTTGAGTCTCTTGCTTTGGATCATTAGATCTTTTGTAATGTTTGATTTGTATG
>CAIGRN010076798.1:0-15608 GCA_903798345.1 Fraxinus anomala
CATTGCACGGGCATAGAACTAGTCTCTAAAAAAAATGCAAACATGAATTTAATTATTAGAACATCAAAATGATCATACAAAATATAGCAGTATATCTTTATCATCTATCAGACTTTACAATAATTATTACATGTCAAATTTATATTCCTGCTATCAAATGTCAATAGAAAATACAAGATAATTCAATCAATAGCTAATTTAATGAAAAGCATTAAGTTCCTAACAATCATTTAAAACCAAACATATGTTCAATGTAAAAATCTAGAATAAAATATAAAAACTTCAAAAGTAGAGTTCAAGGCTTGCAATTCAAATATTTCCCTCTCAAATAGTTATCTCCTTTCTTGCTCCAAGTTTGAGTACTGAAACTAGTGAGTTTAGGAGAAGAAAATCATAGTTAGGTGATGGATTTATTGATTTGATTTGTATCATCAACAAATTGGCGCCGTCTGCGGGAAAACAGAGCAAAGTAAAATTCTACACTCCAATCAAGAAAAAAAACTTGAGATATGAAGGAATGAGCCAAACAAAGGAATGCCTAACTAATGCAGAGACAACCTAAACAATGGAGGCTATCCAAATGATGACAAATGAGCGAGCTTGTGATAAGAGTAAAGCTTAAAAATTGGCAAGGAATTGAGCGAGCTTGTGAAAGGATTGTTTAAAAATTCCTAGCCGTGAACCTGGATGTGTTCACCTGGAAGCATGCTAACATGTTAAAAATAGATTTCTAAGATTCCTGTCGAGCTTTATAAATCAATCCAAAGATCAAACCTAAGATGTAAAGGCATCGGCCAATGAGAGCAAAAAAATATAAAGCATTAAAAAGTGGGGTGGATAAGCTATCAGAGAATGGCTTATCCGTGATTCCATGAAGCTCAATACCCAGTGTGAGTATGTATGTCAACCTGGTACCGAAAAGTAACGAGAAATAGCGAACATGCCAAGATTTCATGGACTTGAATAAAGCTTGTCATGAAGGCAGCTTCCCGTTTTCCATAATTGATCAACGAGTGGATGTAACTGCAGGACATGAGCTTTTAAGCTTCATGAATGTGTATTTGAAATATAATCAAATCCCCATGTATGGACCTGATGAGGAACATTCTACATTCCTAACAGATCAGGGACTACATTGTTATAAGGTATTGTCGTTTACAAATTATACATCAATGATATATTTGTGAAAAGTTTTCAGGCTGAAGATCATTTAAAACATGTGGAAGAGGTTACCGCCATGAGTATGTTCATATAATGGGCAACATACATATGCTCTTCTTTCTTCCAAGTGTTGAAAGGAGGGAAGAAATTTGAATGGAACAGCGAATCTGAGCACGCATTCTGAGATTTAAAAGATCATATGAGGAAAGCACCCCTATTAGCTACACCCGAAAATGGATATAAACTATCGATATATTTAGAAGTCTCTAAGGTGGCAATTATTTCAATACTGGTAAAAATAGAAAGACAACGATAGCTACCAGTCTACTACATAACTAAAGCTCTACAATGAGCAAAGGCAAGATATTAAAATATAGAAAAACTAGCACTTGCCTTAGTTACAACGTTACAAAAATTATGATCCTATTTCCAGAGCTACAACATTGAAGTGCTAACTAATTTTCCACTCAATCAAGTACTAAAAAACATGATGTATTGAGAAGATTAATGAAATGGGAGTAGATCTATGAAAATTCAAAATAAGCTACAAAGGATGGTCTGCAATCATAGCACAGGTACTGTCTGACTTTGTTGTAGAATTATTAGATGTTTTTGTTCCTGATGAAGAGCCCGAATAGATAATGTGAATTTTGCATTAAGGTACACATTTCAAGCAACCAACAATGTCATTGAATATAACGCTTTATTGGTGGGTTTACGACTGGTAAAAGAAATGCATGCTCAAAATATAGAAGTAAAAAATGATTCACAACTAATAGTAAATTAAGTAAACGGGAAATTCTCAGCCACAGATAAGATAATGGCCGCTTACCTTGCATAAGCCATAAGGATATTTTAGTGTTTCAACAAGTTTAAACTTACCCAAATCCCTAGAGTGGAAAACGGTCATGCAAACACCTTGTCAAAATTGGCAAGTTCGAAAGACGCAAAACTATTTAAAATAGTATCCACAAAATTGCTATCAAAACTGTCGATGGGCCAAAATGTAGAAAATGCTATGGATACAGGATAAGACCTCTTGGATGTCAAATATCTTCTAACTACTATCTTTGTCTACAATAGAAGCAGAATACATGGTCATTAAAGAGATATGTAAGGACGTTATGTGGTTGAGAGGATTGACTGTTGAAATCAGTGAAGACTTGCAGATGTCTACATTATTCTGTGATAGTCAGAGTGCAATTTTCTTGACTAAGGATAAGATATTTCACGAGAGGACTAAACACATTGATGTTAGGTATCATTTTGTGCGTGATGTGATTGCTCGTAGTGATATTGTAGTGAACAAGGTTGATACCAATGACTTGCCGATATGATGATAAAACCACTTCATATTGTTAAGTTTGAACATTGCTTGAACTAAGTGGGTGTTTTTCATTAATTTAATCCATTGGAGCTAGGTTTGGAAGAGGGAGAGTGGTGTTCATTGATGGAGTCATGATTTGGAATTCCTTGTGTTGGAATTTGGTTCAAGGTGGAGATTTGTTATGGTTTGACCCAAATTCTAGTGGGTATTGGAGTCTAAAATNGTGGGTGTTTGTCATTGATTTAGTTTATTTGGGCTTGTTTGGAAGATGAGGAGTGGTGTTTATTGATAGAGTTGTAACTTGAAATTTCTTATGTTGGAATTTGGTTCAATGTAGAGATTTGTTGTGGTTTGACCCAATTCTAGTAGGTATTGGAGTCTAAATTAGAGTGGTCTTGAAGAGATCAAAATTATGAACCGCTCGAGGTGGAGATTAGCATGTGTTAGCTGGCCGCTCGAGCGAGCTCAGTGAAAAATAACACGAGAGTTTATCGCTCTCCTATTGCTGCCCCATCACTCGCTTGGCGCTCAAGCTATTTGTTTATCCGGCCCATGCCCGTTTCATTTTTTTACGCGACTTGTAATGTGTAGACAATTAAGAGAAAAGAGAGAGAGCATTTATCCAACATTCTTGAGAGCTTAAATTTCAGATGAGGTTATTGAAATCTTGATATTGTAAATACAAAACTATTGATTATAGTGGATTCTCTTTTTCTAAAATTCTTGTGTTTTTATTTTCTTCATCTTTATTTCATTGTCGTCATTATCTCACGATCCGAAATTCATAATAAGTGGTATCAAAGTGCAAGGTTAATTGTTCCGCATGGCGACAATGAAGTATAACATTCCATTATTGGATAGAAACACGAGATTTACATTATGGCAAGTGAAAATGCGACCAGTGCTAGTGCATATGGATTTGGAGAAAGCCTTGCTTGGTTTGATAGGATGCCTCCTGCCTAAACGCAAGATGAAAAGCGGCATAGGGATCGAAAAGCCAAATCTCAAATTCATATACATCTCTGTTATAAATTCTTCAGGATGTTCTTAAGTAGAATAGTGTCGCTGCATTATGGTTGAAGTTAAAGAAACTTTGCATGACAAAGAGCTTAACCAGCAAGCTACACTTGAAACAACACCTGTATTCTTACCAGATGTTTGAAGGTGCATCATTGGATGATCACCTAACTATGTTCAAAGAAATTATGGCTCATTTAGAGATATTGGAGGTTAAGTATGATGAGGAGGACATGGCTTTGATGTTGTTGTATTCGCTGCCACTATCATATGTGACTTTTAGGGATACTATTCTCTATAGTCGGGATACTTCACCGTGGAAGAGGTCTATGATACTTTACTATCTAAGAAAAAGATGAGACATCTTTTTGGAGGATCTGGAAATCATGCTGAAGGCTTGGTTGTGCGTGGGAGGAATCAAGATAGGAACCTTGGCAGAAATATGAGGGGCAGATAGAAGTCTAGACATGCTAAGAAGACAAATCACTATTGTAAGAAGAATTGGCATATTACAGCTGATTGCTAAGCCTTGAAAATAGAAATAAAGCTACTGTGCTATAGAGAAAGGGAAGCAACATGTTAATACAGTGGATGTTTATGTTGTGGAAAATGAGCAAAGTGGTAGAAAGCTTCTTGTGATTTCTGATGGAGATTCCAAACTTTGTGATGAATGGGTTCTTGATTCAACTTGTACTTTTTATATGTGTCCTAACAGGGACTAGTTTCTACATATGAAGGAGTTTCGAGAGGTGCTATGACTATGGGAAATAACGCGCCTTGCAAAATTGTCAGAGTAGGTACAGTCAGAATAAGAATGTTTTATGGGGCTGTCAGAGTGCTTATAGATGTAAGACATGTTCCAGAATTGAAGCGAAATCTCATATCTTTGAGTATATTTGACTCAAAGGGCTACAGGTACATCGATAAAGATGGAGTTTTGAAGGTGAGCAAGGATACTCTTGTTGTTATAAAGGAGTATAAAAGCTCAACACAGATGTACATTTTGCACATTTCCACAGTGATTGGGGATGCAGCAGTTTCTACTTCTTTTTTGACAGATGATGAAGTTACAAAATTTTGGCATATGTGACTCGGGCATATAAGTGAAAATGGGATGGCGGAGCTGAGTAGAAGGGGATTTCTTGATGGGTAGAGACCAGCAAAATAGAGTTTTGTGAGCTTTGCATTTTTGGGAAACAGAAGAAAGTAAAATTTATTAAATGAAGACAGAACACGAAGAGAATACTTGAATATATCCATTCAGATCTTTGGGGACTAGCTAGGATACCATCTAAAGGTGGCTTTATTACTTGTTGACAGTAATTGATGAGTTCTCCAGGAAAGTTTGGATATTCTTCTTGAAGCAGAAGAGTGATGTGTTCGAAACCTTCAAGGAGTGGAAAAATTGATAGAAAAGCAGCTGGAAAGCAGGTGAAATGTCTATACACAAAAAATGGGTTGGAATTTTATTCAGATGAATTCAATAGCTTCGTAGGGCTGAAGGCATCTTGAAACACTTGACGGTGCTTGGAGCTCTTCAACAGAATGGTGTGGCAGAATAGATGGATAGAATTTTGATGAAAAATGTTCGTTGTATGCTTTAAAATTCTAGGTTGCCTAAGACTTTTTGGGCTGAAATTGCTACTATAGTTTGTTTTCTGATTAATTGCTCACTCTCAGCTGCCATTGATAAAAAAAACACCAGAAGATGTATGGTCTGGTAAACTTTTTTGTTATTCTGATTTAATAATGGAAAGTTGGAGCCTAGGTATAGAAAGTGTATCTTTCTTGAGTATAAATGAGGTGTGAAGGGGTATAAATTGTGGTGTTCTGAGACAAGAAAGGTGGTTGTTAGTAGGGATGTAGTATTTGATGAACTTGCTATGGTTCGTGGTTCACCTCTCGGGGATTCTGATAAAATTAAGGAGTAGAATCATTCAATTCATGTGGAGTTAGATATTGGTTTAGAGGAACAATTAGATGTTGCAAAACAGTCTGCTACAAATTAGTCCAGTTCGAGGTTAATAGACAATTATATATTCCCTACTTTGCGTATACCACCAGCACCACATTATTCAATAGCTAAGGATAGACCTCACAAATAGATTAGACCTCCATAGAAGTATGAGAAATCAAATTTTGTAGCTTATGCATTAAGTGTGGCTGAAGACATTGATTCCACTTAAGCCAGCTACATATTTAGAGCCAGTCAGTTGCAGTGATTCTAGAGTATGGAAAGTAGATTTGGTAGCTTATGCATTGAGTGTGGCTAAAGGCATTGATTCCACTGAGGAGCCTGCTACATATTTAGAGACAGACAATTGCAGTGATTCTAGCAGATGGATGATTACTATGTAGGAGGAGATAGAGTCATTGAACAAAAATAACACTTGAAATTTGGTGAAATTACCTAAAGGTAAAAAGGTTGTTAGCTGCAAATGGATGTTCAAAAGAAAGGAATGTACATTGGGGATTGAAGATACTAGATATAAGGCTAGATTGGTGACAAATGGTTATAGTCAGATTTCGGGCATTGACTTTATAGATGTGTTCTCATCAATTGTGAAGCATAGTTCCATCCGGGCTTTACTTGGAGTGGTAGCTAAATGAATTGAAACTTGAGCAGATGGATGTCAAGACAACATTCTTACATAGAGAACTTGAAGAGAGCATTTACACATAACAACTAGAGGGGTTCAGTATGGAAAGTAGATTTGGTAGCTTATGCATTGAGTGTGGCTAAAGGCATTGATTCCACTGAGGAGCCTGCTACATATTTAGAGACAGACAATTGCAGTGATTCTAGCAGATGGATGATTACTATGTAGGAGGAGATAGAGTCATTGAACAAAAATAACACTTGAAATTTGGTGAAATTACCTAAAGGTAAAAAGGTTGTTAGCTGCAAATGGGTGTTCAAAAAAAAGGAATGTACATTGGGGATTGAAGATACTAGATATAAGGCTAGATTGGTGACAAATGGTTATAGTCAGATTCCAGGCATTGACTTTATAGATGTGTTCTCATCAATTGTGAAGCATAGTTCCATCTGGGCTTTACTTGGAGTGGTAGCTAAATGACTTGAAACTTGAGCAGATGGATGTCAAGACAACATTCTTACATAGAGAACTTGAAGAGAGCAATTACACATAACAACTAGAGGGGTTCACAATCTCTGGGAAAGAAGACTATGTGTGCTTATTGAAAAAGTCCATGTATGGACTAAAGCAGTTATTGAGGCAATGGTATAAGAGGTTGGATTCATTCATGACTACTCATGATTTTTTCATATTTAATTATAATGAATGTGTGAACTTCTGAAATGAAGATAGTGGATCGACTACATATTTGTTATTATATGCTGATGATATGCTTATAGCGGCCAAAGACAAAGCAAATGTCAGAAAAGTGAAGTTTAATCTCAGCAAGGAATTTGATATGAAGGATTTGGGTACAATAAAAAAGATTCTTGATATGAAAATCTTGAGGGATAGAGAGGCTGGCAGATTGTATTTTAGTCAGAAGGGATACATTGAGAAGGTACTTGTAAGAATCAATATGGTAAATGCGAAAGCTGTGAGTATTTCCTTGGCGGCTCATTTTAAATTATCATCTAACTTGTGTCCTTAGTCAGATGAAGACATTGATTACATGTCCTGAGTTCCTTCTTCCACTGTAGTTGGTTCGCTTATGTATACTATAGTTTGTACAAGACTTGATTTGACACATGCAATTAGAGCAGTTAGCAGATACATGGCAAATCCTGGCAATGAACATTGGAAAGTAGTGTAGTGCATCTTCAGATACTTGAGTGCTCTTCTAATGCTTGTTTACATTTTGGTAAAAATTCAGATGGAGTCATTGGGTATGTGGATTCAGATTATACAGGGAATCTTGATAAGAGGAGATCACATACAGGATATGTGTTCACCTTTGGAGGCTATGCTATCAGCTGGAAAGATATTTTGCAAAATACAGTAGCTTTCTCTACAACAGAAGCAGAATATATGGCTATTACAGAGACATGTAAAGAGGATATGTGGCTGAGAGGGTTGATTGGTGAAATCGATAAATGACTTACAGAAGTCTATAGTATTCTATGATAGTTATAGTGCAATTTTCTTTACTAAAGATCAAATGTTTCACGAGAATACTAAGGACATTAATATGAGGTATCATTTTCTGCGTGAGGTGATTGCTCTTGGTGATATTGTAGTGAGCAAGTTGATACCAAGGATAATCCTGCTGATATAATAACAAAATACTTTCCATTGCTAAGTTTGAGCAATGCTTGAACTTAGTTGGAATTTGTCATTGATTTAGTCCATTGAGACTTGTTTGGAATATGAGGATTGATGTTTACTTGGAGATGTGTCTTAAATTCCTTGTGATGAAATTTGTTTCAAAGTGGAGATTTGTTGTGGTGTGATCTAAATTTCATGTAATTTGTGTTTGGTTGAATAAAAGAAGTGTAAGGAGCTTAGATTTTGAGAGTCCTAATTAATGAAGATCAAATTTCATCAATGATTGAGAGTTTGGCTTGGAAAAAGATTTTGAGATGAAGAAAACAACTTGGACCGAAAAAGAAAAAAAGGTAGAATGCCCAGTGCCGTAGAGCTGAGCATGCGCCCTGCCTATTTTTTGCCCCGGCGTCGCAGTCGTGCTTGGGCACGAAGGCTCCACCATGAGCTACCAAGTGTGATTTTCGATCTAATAGGGAGAAGAAGATGCATATGAAGTTGATATGAATGAACGTCTAAAGAAATTGGCATCGTCTACGAAAAATAAATCTAGAAAAGGGATGGACAATGCTGCTATGGGAGCCGCTACAAGGAATGCAAGACGTCTTGCTGCTAAGAAGAAAGAGAAATAAAGAAATTTGAAGTTTATGAGAATTTCGAACAAATTGGCATCGTTTATGAGAATTTTGAAAAAAGAAAACCACAAAATTCTTTGTCGGAATTGAAAGACTTTAAGGATCTAGAAGGATGAATAGAGTAGAAGAAGAGTCAGAGGTAATAAAAGCATTAAAAGTCGAGACATGGGAATCTAGCAATGACTCAGTCAAAAATGATGTTAATCCAAAGATGAAGAGAGAAAAGGTCGCTAGGATCTCATGCCAATGTTTCCTCGATCCGACACCATCTTTAGCGGAAAGGAACACATACTACATAGGCGATTCATGAAATGACAGAGAAACTAAACGTATTTTTGCAGCGTAAAATGCATTTATACGCAGTAAATATGAGAATCCAAAGATGAGTTAGTAATATAAGGATAAAGGGAGAAAACCAGAGTCTGACGCTAGGTTCTTTCCCAAATGTTATAATGATTTGCGGACATTACAAACGATATTGCTTTGGCAGGAAAGTGGAAAAAACTCGTTGAATAACAGATCCTCTATAGACAAAGTAACGAACAAGGAAAACTCTCATGACTAGAGATATAACCAATGGAAGAATCAAAAGATGTGGAACTATAATTGTTCTTATTACGATCATTCGTATAAAAGATTTGAAGGTCAATCCACAACATAGCAATATCAATAGAAGAATGTGATGCATCAGCTATTAGTGATTTGACCAATGATTGCCTTCCTCATCAAAGGGCAAGTCTTAAAATAAGGCAATCAACTACAAGGTTAAATAGAATCAAGGAAAAGGAAGGTGAATCCCTTAGAAGTTATTATACTCGATTTAAAGTTAAAATGCTCGCTAGACAGATTATTTTAGATGAAGAAGCAAGGAATGCATTGTGGAATGGTTTACCGATAAACACTCCTTCTAGATAGAGGCCAACAAAAGATATCCATTCTTCTTCAAATTAATTGATATTATACTTAATAAGATCTAGGTAGAGGACATCCTAGAGAATTAGAGGATGATTGAAAATTGGAAGATGATTGAAAAATATCAAGATGAGGAAAATTAAAGGAGACGGGATGATGTTCGATTCAAGATTGTCTAGATCGTAATGTCATAGCTTAAGGGATTCCAAGGGCATGATGTGTGCATTCATTGCACCATCCTTGCAAGATACTGGCAAAGCATACATATTTTTCGAAGGATATAGAGCAAAATTTTACAAAATCCATTGTCTTAAAGGTCATGATATATATCAGTGTTGTGAAGTGCTAAAAATGGCCAGGAGGCATAACGAACAGAGAGATTTGACTATCACACCAGGAGGTCAAAGCCTGCACATCTGGTAAGATAAGCTCACACAAGGTCATTGTATGCTATGGTCAATGTTGCCAACTCCCAACTTGTACGAAGAGAGATTAATATCATAATCGAAGCCCCCCTATGCGGGATAAGGTATGGAAAATGCATATGATGCACACTCTCAAGTATCTAGGGAGCAATCTTAAAAACTCGTCTCTTTCAATTATATTTAGTAATCACGTAGGGAATCAAATGTCTCCCGATGCGAGGCACTAGGAAAGCGAGCCTAAATAACTAATGGCCTTAGCCATCTATCAAAAATAAACTCCGTAATATTTTATCTGGAAATGATTAGAATCAATGCAGGGTAAACACCCCATGACACTTATGGTGGAACATCATGAATGATGTTGCCAGATTTAAAAATTTGGTTTCTAAGGAACAAATTATCCTGGTAATAAAGATAGGAAAGGATAAATAAATGCGTACTTGAAAATCATTATTTTAAAAAATAAGTATCCGATACTGTGAAGGGTAAGGTCAAAAAGTTACCCACCAGTAAAGATAACTTAGGAAATATTAAAGAAACCGTGAGTAATGAAAGCAAACGAAAAGAGGTGTTGCACTTGAGACAAGTCGTAGAAATGAGGATTGGTAGCAAAAGGCGAGGCCATCTTGTCAGGAATGGACTATTTTACCCCAATGGACGAAAGAGAGTTTACTAAGCTAAAGAAATTCCAATTAAAGGTGAGGCCTATACTGACTAAGAAATTTTAATTAAAGGCGAGGCCTATCCCGCCAAAGGAATTTTAACTAAAGGTGAAGTCTATCCCGTTAAAAATATTTTAACTAAGGGCAAGGTTTATCCTGCTAAAGAAATACAGGGACTGATTTCCACCTCAAAGGAAATTATTATAAAAAGGGACGAGGTCATGTCCATTTACTTTTAAATGCCATGACAAAATTGAAATAAAATACAAAATACTTACGTATTAAGCCATGACGGGGAGGGGATAGCAATCCGCATCCCCCTACGTTGTTACGAAAATCTAATAAAGTCTCTTTTCCAAAACACTGTTGAGAAATTTGAAATTAACACAAGAACAATAGATTATGTTGTTGATACAAAACTCTTTATAAATATATCTACGCAAAGTAACTAAAATAACAAATATAACACGAGCTCAAAGAGCGCCAAATGCACAAATTTGTATGACATAAACAATTATATTAATAAAATAGCCAAGAAAGAGCATTTTTTTACATACAATGAACGAAGCTTTACTAACATTAAACAATGAGACAAAATAAACTATCTTAATTAACTAAGGACTAAAGATTCTCAAAAGATGAATCATCCTGATTAACAAGAACTTCGCCCCCCTGATGGTACCCTTTCTTTTTAAGAAGCAGGAATAGAAGTGCCAAGAGGCTCATTAGTAGCTACATTCCCACTTGGGGAGATTGCCAGAGAATCTATAGGCTGAGAAAGATCAGCAGGAATGGATGGAGTGTCCAGAACCCTAGAAGCTATGGATAAACCTCAGGAGAAAGGGTGTATTCGACGCCATCTTCATGAGCCTCTAAAAAGTTCATATTTCATTCAGGTGAAAGCTTCTGTTAATATCAAGCACCTTGTTTCTCCCATCTTGTATGGCATGCTCAACCAACTTCGCCTTGCGAGCAGTCACTCCAAAAAGGCTAGACCCCACAACAGCTAAATTTGTCTCAGTACCTTCCAATCTATCACGAAGCACGATTATCTCATTCCTTGTGCTATCAAGTTCTACAAGGATTGCTTCCTTCTTGGACTTCATCATTTGAAACTCCCCTTTCAGACGCGAAGCGTCACGCTCAATCGTTGCAACATAATATGTGTGCTCTTCCCTAACTAAGTTTAGATCAAAGGAGATCTTCTTGGCTTCAGCTACAAAAAAAGCCTTCTTCGCTAAAGAACTAGCCTTCTTTCCAAAGATAGCCACTTGCGAGGTGCAAATTTCAAAGCCAGATTGCTGATCTTGAGATAGGACTGTAGCTCGCTAAAGGTGGGTGTCAATCATTTCTTCCCACTTAATGGGAATAAGTTCTTCCTCTAGTTTCTTCCAAGATAGGTTGAAATAGGTGTAAAACACCTTCGCTGTTCGGGAGACAAAAGAATGAAACGCCGACATAGTCCCTGCATCTAGTACATCCTCACGGCAAAGAATGAATAAAGACTTTAAACTCGAGGTAGGACCTCGGGTTGAGTATGAGCCTTTGGGATCTATAGGGCATTCCTTTTCCTAGGATTCCTAACTGGACATGGAGAAAAGAAAGACACAAATTCTATAGGCTAAGATCCTAAAGCTTCAGCAATGTAAACCTGTGACGAGGTCCTTGGATGAAGCATTGACCAGCCGCGAGGATACTTCTTTAGAACTCCTAGAACCTTTACGGGTCAACTTCTTAGAAGGAGGCACAGTAGTCTTCGACGCTTAGGGGCAAAGTAAAGGCATCCAAGTCAATTCGCATTGCAAAAGAAACAAACAAATTGAATATTCTCTTAATGATGAGAAAAATTCCTTCAATGCAAAGAAACTAATGCAATGGTTTACCCCAATAATCTAAATATTGATGTCATGAAAACTTTGGATTGAAGATGCTTAGAAGTCCATCAACTTCACGAGCCTCAGAATTCAACTTAAGAATATGCGCTACCAAAGTACAAAGTTTTTTAAGGGTTGACCTCGTAGGAGAGTTGGCAATTTATCTAAGAGAACATAATCAAATACAACCTAAAAAAAGGATGAGTTAAGGCAAAACACTCACTGGATTCACCATAAACACTGAGCATAACCACCGTAGGGTAAGGGTCATTGGGATGAAGCCCCAGTGATCGCGAGAAAAGAAAAAAATTTTCTTCCAGCTATGTATTTTATTAGGTGTGGTGATGAGTTTTGGGCATGCTTTAGGAGAGTGGGGAGTAAAATAGTAATACCCATTTTGTGGCGTCTTGTATTCCCCATTTTTACCGGATGATAAACAGAAAGGCTAAAATTGGAGCTTGAGCCCCATGTCCATCGAATGCTTATAAATGGATATACAATCATGGGAAGGGAAATCTGCAGTTTGGAACTGCCCAAATCTCAAATTTTATCCAAATCTTCTCTCAATAATATTTGAAAATATTTTTGAGGCTTCAAAAGTCTATGGCTGGCAGTCAAAGTCATGTGAGCCTCGTTAACCCTAGGTTGGGAACTACTACCTTGGTCAGGAAGTGCTGGGATAGCCCCAGATGATGAAGGATTCGCTAAAAGGCGTGACTGGGCCATAAGCCACTGGCTTCGTCAGAAGAGGGAGGTACATCGGGGGATGAATCCCAGAGTCTAGGACCTTCAATCTTAGAGCCTTGAGAAATATTTTGAGAATCAATCTTGGACGACATGATGACAAAGGAAGGATATGAAGTTGCTAAGAGGGATGAATGGCAAAAGCAGTAAAAAAAACCCACAAAGAGAAATAATGTATTTATTGGTTCCAAAAAGAATTGTAAATTGTTATATTGTGTATTTAGATAAACCACAGCCGACCAAATTAAAATGGCAATGGAAGCCATTGAATATTACGAAGCGCCTGATTAAGAATTCAAAATGAACGGACTCAATTAACATATCTCACACACACACATTAAATACGTATAGGCCACTAGCCTAGAAATACAAGAAAAGGCACTACATCACATGCAAATAATAGCCGTAATCATAGCATGTCCTCTCAAAACGACCCACATCATCCACCACTAATGAAAAGTACATGTAAACAACAATAGGTTTACAAACGCATCAAACGAAATTACAAGTCCTAAAATTAATATTAGTATTAAAATCGAACTTCGGGGACTATTTGTTAACTCCAAAAAATCAACTCCATGAACCCTTTTGCAATCACAACGAAGCATATAGCAATATATGAAGGGAAATAAAGCATGAAAGGTTCCATTTAAATAAAATACAAACAATTCCTTCGTCTAGGTTAGCCACAGGTTGTCAAAATGCACATAAAGCATGGTATTTGTAATGGAATTAGTTATTTATAAGCTAACAAGAAATCGCCATTTGCTATTCTTCTAAAAAGACTAAACTATCCCAAGGTTCGGCGAGAAATCGATAAATGTTCCCTTATTTGAAGATATTAACACACAATTCAAATATCTCCCTCTCAAATAGTTATATCATTTTTACCTCCTGTTTGAGCATCAGAATTGATAAGTTTAGCATATAAAAATTATATTTAGGTGAGTAGGATTTGTTGATCAGATTTCTATCATCAACAATCATGTTAGCACCAATCCAGGGAACGAAATTTAATTTAGTGAGATTTGCATTCTCATGCCTCACTTCATTTTATTTCTAATTTCTATGTTTTAATAAGTTGCAATTTGTATATATATTTGTATGTGTATACCTTGGTTTTAGTAAGCCGAAACTCTATCCACTATTTTACACTAATAAGTCGTGACTTTTATCATATTTGCATGAACATATTTTTTTATTAAAAGGAATAATTCTAAAAAACGCACTAGACGGCGCCTAGCGAGAGGCGTGAATGAAACGTCATACCTTGACAGTAAACACGAAATTAAGTGGTCAACTGTCAAGTTGACGGTTAATGCGCAACTAGGCATGCCTTATCATTTTTTTTTAATTTTTTTGTTGTTTTAAATAACCATTTATTTGACTTTAGTTTCAAGTTTTTATATGACTTTATCTGTACAAAAGTAAAAAAAAAAAATGACTTTATCCGATAAAAAGTTAAATAAGATTTATGCAACGATTCTATCTACATTATGCAATTATGATTTTCAGATTTATCCTTTTGTTAGAATCTTCAAAAGTACGTAGGATGTTTCAATAAATCTTTTACATAAGATTTGTATAGTTGAAATTTGAAACTATGAAAATATTATATTTTTTGTATTTCGAAAACTTGAAAATTGTATAATTGACTAATTGTATGAATTATTAAATAAATATAGTATTTTACAATTTTAAATGTTTGGTATGTATTATTTTAATTATTAATATTTTAGAACGATTAAAAATATAAAATAATATTAAAAATAAGGAAACTTTTTCTATGCCTAGGCTCGTCTAGATTCGTAAAACTTGAAATTTGACTTCTACACCTAGCAACATTTTATGCTTTTTAAAATGTTGGTAATTATATACCAACTTATTCAACAAAGAACTCATAAAACCACAAAACTGGCCAATATAATATTTAAAATTCATTTAAATCACCTCAACTTTCTATATTTATAATTTAATTTTGCTCGGTTTTTACCAACAAAATTGGAGATGGAAACATATAAACTCTGGTGAATCTACTAGTGCCTCCTTCAAAACTGGCAGACAGTCGTAAAGTTGCACACTTCTGACTCATATGAATCATGTGTAACTATATCAATCAAACTTTAAGCTACAATCATCTTGTATATTTTTTATTCAAGTAACATTCTCCTACATTTAATTTTGTTCTTGAATCTTGATAGAAATCATGATGTCTAAGGCTCTCATGTACTTCAACTGATAACAAATACCTAGTATTTAAAATTATTATCTTACAATTTGTTAATGCCTAAAACCGATCGACAATTCTTTTTCCACTAGTAGCTTATTCAAAGAATTGTGTATGGTATTAAAGTGAACAAATTAAATTGCAATTAATACTTCTTAAGAGTATTTTAAGTATATCAACCTCATTTAGATGAGATACGTACGACTCCAAAGGTGGTCAAATGTGAATATTATACTAAAAACTAAAAATATTGAAGGTTAGTATTATTTTTTAAACTTGAGGAGATGTGCCTGATATTGGCATAAAACTCGGGAGATATTGTCTCGAAATGAAGTAACTTGCTTTAAACATGGACTCATGTTTTCATTTTATTAACATTATGC
>CAIGRN010076823.1:0-16714 GCA_903798345.1 Fraxinus anomala
CATTGCTCGTCTTGTGCCACAGCTCTCCGAGCCAACGAGCCTACAAGTGGCTCGTCTCACTTAAGATCCTTAGATTTAAGTGAGTAACAAGTTAGATATTATAAAGTTTAGTGATTAAATACTTATATTTTAAAGTTCGAGTACTACTTACACTCAACTATAAATTTGTAGTACGAACCAGGTTTTTATCCCAGGTTGTGGCATAAACAGTTCATAGAATGAGTTCTATAGCCTATTTGGTGAAATCCAGTGTTTGTTGCAAAGTTGGAGTAGACAGGGACCGTTTTTCACTTGTGGACAAACAACTTTCGCCTGCATATAACATACAATTTATACGACTTCTTGAATCATTATTTCCTACCAATTCCACTTTTTGTCAATTTCTTCGACTAATTTTTCTTTTTTTTTCTTTTTTTTTTTTTTTTACCTATAATTCCATCGCAAGAGATGTAGGAAAACAATTTGAGTATATATGCCGCTAAAATGTAGAAATTAAAGTTGCCGATAAATTAATTGAAGACATGGAATAATTATTACAAGAGATTATATAATATGATTGTATCATTTTTCTCCAACGTGTCAACTCAAGTCCAAACCGACCGACCTACCCGACCTATTTTATACTAACTTCCTTTAACCAACAGTGTAAATTTAATATGCTATTTGAGCTGGATTTAGATCGTAAATATCATCATTTTATGAATTAAGAAAATATTAATTAAATTGAAAAACATAAGTTTATTTATAAGTAAATAATAGCTAAGTATTTCACCTATAAGCAAAAAAAAAAAATTATAATTAAAAATCACTTATGAGCAAAAAATACTCAAAAGTGAAAAAAATATTTTTTCAGTAAAAATATTAATCACGAGTTAAAAAAAAATTATTAAGAAGTACAAAATTTGTATATAAGTAAGACACTATAAGTGTAAATTCATTTAAAGTGTTGCTTCGTTCTTGATATTTATTTACTTATTTACAAGGATGGAAATCGTTTCTACCAACTCAAACCCTATTTGAATTCCTTATACATAAATATACTGTTGAATAATTTAAAAAATCTCCATTACTAATCTTGGACTTCCTACCATCCACTGAATTTTGTTAACGTTGGTAATACATCTATGTTTTAGATAGTAAAACTCCATACAATTGATTTTGTAAAAATTATTTTGCAAGTAGGAAACACTTAAAATTAATTATAAATTAAAATTAACTTTTAAGTTCTTAGTAAATAAAATTGTGCATTTTGAAAGAAACTCTCACGTTACTATAAAAAATGTAATTTTTTTTAACTCTTTTGCATGACGCCCATAACGGGAGTTCTGAGTTTGAGTTCTTCATCAACGTTAGACCTATTTTCATTCTAAACTTAGCACGTCTTCCGATAACCATAGTAAGTTCCTAACCCAATAGCTTGACAAGAGAAATGAACAAAATTATCTGTAATATTTTCATAGATATAGAAATTTAACCAACGTTACTATCTTTATATCGAATAGAACCAATTCGAAATTAAGGGCAAACAACTATATCCATCTCGTCACATCGAACTAAATAAACAATATTATTATATTGTAAATTTATTTATTTATTAGTGAATTTACTTATAAGTAAAATTTTTGAAGCTACCCAAACATGATAAAAAGATTCATGGACAAAAGTCCTAATTTTGGGCCGTTTTGACAGCCAATTTTTTGCACTACATTTTTGGAACATGTACTACCGTGTATAATTGCCCCCAAATCCTCTCTCTTTTCCATCAGCGCATATTCATTCTTCCATGACGCAAGTAAAAAATTAAGAAATTATAAAAAAATTCCAGCTTATAATTTTGTTACTGTAGCTTCTTCTCTCTCTAGTTCCCTCGGCGTCTCTCTCTTCGATCTTTATCGATCGATGAATGCAGGTGAATTTCTTGGTTCGTATTGAACTTCGTTTAGTTGAATTATCATAATTGTTGATGAATTGAGTTGAATTTCGGAAAGGGGAATTTTTAATAAACCCTAGATTCTTTTATTGTTTTTTGCCTCGTGTTTAAGCTGGGTTCGATTATTTTTAATTAAAACCAGGTGGTTTTTATGCTGGTGAAAGTGAACCGTCCTTTTTGTAAAAGTATATGCTTTCTGTGATTTTTACTAGTGCTTAATTTAGATTTCGATTTTTACTGTATCTGCTTATTTGGAAAAGTAAATTTTACTGAAAATGTGATGGAACATAGAGAGTTTTGATGGCTGCTCATTTTTAAATAGTGAACTTGTAGTTTACAGTAATGGTTGTTGAAATTCTTGTGGGAGGCCTGAGACCTGTTAAAAGTAATGGTTTTGAAAATTTTATATTGTATTATGTTATGCTGTTGATCATGCATAACTCTCTAAAATCTGAGATTTTTTTAATCATACAACTGTCTACCAGAGTGGAGTTTTCAGTAACACTCTAGTAATTTGATGGGTCACGACTAGTTCCGAAAGTAAAAGCTCCAATATTTGCTGATTCTTGCTCTTGGTGTCTTGTTCTTATTATGTTTTGTGCCTTTGTAGCTGCTGAATTAACTGATTTATTTCAAAGACATTATTGAGGAGAAAGGACTCTGTAGATACGCGTGATTTTGACGCTGACTTTTAATTATGGCTGGAAATCCTAGATTTGAAATGACTTTGGCTAGCCCAGACTCCAGTTTTGCTGGGGGCTATCAGAATGGACCTAGAGGGAGTTATTCTGGTCCAAGTTTGAATAGGTCTGGAAGCTTTAGAGAGGGTGCCGAAAGTAGAATGCATGGTTCTGGGAAGGCTACATCTAGGGGGACTGCTATGTCAGCTGGGGACGTTTCATCATTGTCTCATTTTCTGATGTTGGAGCCAATCGTTATGGGTGATCAAAAGTACCCACGGTCAGATGAGTTAAGGAGGATTAGTGGCTCTTCTATCGGTAGCTGCTCAGAGGACAATTCTTTTGGTGCCGTTCATCTGAAGACTTCAACTCCAGTAGTTATGGAGGAATTAAAACGATTTCGAGCTAGTGTTGTCGATACTCGTGTCAAAGCTAGGTAACTTTTTTTCTGTCATCTTTGTTCTTCTCGAGACATGCCTGATACTGGACTTGTTTAGTAATTGCTGCTGCAATCCTGTCCGTGTCCATCAAATTGTTTCTTTGTCATAGTAAAGACCCTACAACCAGCAACTTGATGTCAAAATTAAGTGATTTTGTGTGCCCTGTTCGACTAACTGGAAATTATTTCAAGCTATCTTCGTTGACATTTGTGTCAGTCATCAAATTGGTTTCTGCAAATGAACATTGAAATGTATTCGCACAGTGTATCTTGGCATCTAATTATCTCTTTGTGCTTCTATTTAAATATATTACCTTCTTCTTTTTGTCTAGTGGTAGAGCCAAAAAGCTGGACGAGCATTTAAATAAGTTGAACGATTATCTTGAAACCATGACCCCTAAGAAGCAGCAACGGAATGAGCTATTGACAAATGATCGATCAACTAGTTCAAACTCAAAGATGGGAACCCAGATGCAGCGTAGCCCTTCGGAGCTTGTAGCTCATAAATTTGAGGACGGACCTAAAAATATTGTTCTGAATAAGCGCTTGAGGACATCAATTGCAGAAACTCGGGTTAGTCATACTTGTGGTTCAACTTTTTATTTTATCTAGCGTTTTCTGTTCTTAAATTTTTGTTTCTTATACCACCGATAGAAAAGATCTGTACACGATTTTTAATCTGTCAACTTTTTTTCGGTTCTCTTTGTGGCCTTTATCTGTTTTATTGTGCGTAGCATAGTTAGAGTGGGCAGGGTATAGTGCGTTGAATGGTTCTCAACAAATAACTATTTCAGCACTTCACTATCTTATGTCCATTTTTATGTTCAAGTTGGAAACAAGCATGATTGTGGAAATATTGTAATTAGTCCATATATTGAAATCATAAGAGAATTTGTTATGGGTATTACAATAAAAATCCCTACCTATGTTTTTTAATAGCAGGTACCAACCCCTGACGAAGGAGTGTGGCCTATGTTGAGAGTCAAAATAAAACTTTTGTCACATCTTATGACATAAATCCTTATATAAGTGGATATATAATGTACTAAATGGGGTGGCAAAAAAAATGAAGTAGCCAACCCATAATAATATGGAATGATGCTTAGTTTGCTTAGTTTGTCTTTTGCTTCATTATTTAAGGACTCACAGATTTTTTGCTGGTCCCTTTTACATTCATTTATCCAAAATGTGATTAAATCTTATTCCCTCTTTTAGGCTGAATTCCGGGATAAGGGATTACTACGGCAGCCTTTGGCAATGACAAGGGAACGAGACCTGCTTAAAGATAGTAGTGCAGATGTAGATATTGTTGAGGAAAGGATAAGAAAATTACCTTCTGGTGGAGAAGGTTGGGACAAGAAAAAGCGAAGGAAACGATCGGTAGCTGCAGTCTTTTCAAGAGCTATTGATTCTGATGGGGAACTGAAACGTACTATGCACCATAAGCTTATTAGTGAACCTGGTGGTGGTAACAAGTTGGACTCTATATCGTCTCCTGCTGGTTCTAATTCTCACGCAACTCCAAAAACTGAGCAAGAAAGATCTGTTCTTTCAAGGGATTTTCATCCCCGACAGAATAAGGAGCGAGTCTTAGGAAAAGGAAACATAAAGTAAGCATCTAATCTTTTCTGTCTATGACTTGTTCTGTAGATGACTTACCTTTATTGCATGCTGTCTTTGGCTTTTGATGTGTAGCAGCCAATTTTTTCTTAAAACTCAATTTTGTGGTAATGATGTTTCTTTTTTATCCTTGATTTAGGTTGAATAACAGTGAGGAGAATCTTGGTGTTTGTCCTAGTCCAGTAGTAAAAGGGAAAGCCTCAAGGGCACCTCGAAGTAGCTCTATATCTGGAACCAATTCAGCTTCTAATATTCCCCGTATATCTGGAGCTTTGGAAAGCTGGGAACAACCTCAAGGTGTAAATAAAAATCCTTCAATTGGCAGCTCTAACAATCGGAAGCGTGGTATACCAACAGGATCATCCTCTCTGCCCATCACTCATTGGGTTGGGCAGAGGCCACAGAAGATCTCCCGTACAAGGAGGACAAATCTTGTGCCAGTATCAAACCACGATGAAGCACAGATGCAATCTGAAGGATGTTCTCCTTCAGATCTTGGTGCTAGATTAAGCTCTGGTGTAACTAATGTTTCCCTTATCTCTAGAAGTACAGCCACTGGAACTCATAATTTCAAAGTTAAACCTGAAAATGTTTCGTCCCCTGCTAGATTATCTGAAAGTGAAGAATTTGGGGCAGGTGAAAACAGACTAAAGGAGATAGGTTTAGGGAGTGTAAGTGTGGAAGAAAAGGAAGAAAATGGTGGTCAGAACATCAGGTCTTCTGCAATTCTTACGAAGAACAAAATTGTTGTTAAAGAAAAGAAAGGTGATGGTGTACAGAAACAAGGCCAAAGTGGAGGTGTCTTGCCATTTTCTAGGCCTAGTATTTCACCAATGAGAGATAAGTTAGATGAGGCAGCCACAACCAAGCCACTGCGAAGTGCTAGGTCTGGTTCTGACAAGAATGCAAGGTATGAGATCATTTTTCTAGCAGATTAAAATAATGTGTACTTAGATATCTTCTGGTTTTTTAACAGTCCTGATGTAAGTTTTGAACTGTCTCAGTAAATCAGGCCGCCTTTTGAAGAAGCTATCTGACCGCAAAGGTTTCTCTCGTCTTGTCCATGTGGCAAATGGAGGTTCCCCTGATTTTAGTGGTATACCTCCTAAACAATTTATATATGGAAATTTATTC
Organism: Fraxinus anomala; assembly: GCA_903798345.1. Taxonomy (NCBI): domain Eukaryota; kingdom Viridiplantae; phylum Streptophyta; class Magnoliopsida; order Lamiales; family Oleaceae; genus Fraxinus; species Fraxinus anomala. Next base: position 5,804 of record CAIGRN010076823.1, read on the forward strand.
TCTGCAAATTTTCCATTTGTTTCTTTTGCTGCATGCTATAGAAATTAATGAGATTTTATATCAAAACTTGGCTTATTATTCATAGATAATATTGCGATGAGTCAAAACTCTCTCAGTTGCCTGCACCTGCATTGGTCTCAGAAGGGGCTGATTACCATTTGCTATTATATTTCGGGATTGTTTGGGGAGAGATTTTTCTAAAATCATTTTCAATCATGCATTCTATGCGACCTCTAATTTTTCCTACTTTTTAATCACACATTCTCCAAAAAAAATCATTTTTCACTTGGAAAAATCTCTCCCGAACAAACACTTCTTTTTATCTCAATTTTGGGATAGTTTTTATTTTGATCCTATTGCACATGAGATTTTATGCCATGTGTCAACTCTAAGAATATATTCAAGAGTAATGCTATTCGTACAAAGTGGGGATCGTCCCCATATGATGTGGCAATTATGTGGGATGAAATGATACCAATTAAATGTGTGGATACGAGACCCACTTTATTGGTCTTATCATTTAATGCCAACTCCATTGGGGATTATCCCCAGATTATACAAATAGTAATACTGTATATTCAATCTGGTTCTATTTACTTGTATCTGTTTTTCTCTTTTAAAACTGGAAAATCAGGTTCAGTCAACCTCAGTAAAATAAAAGCCGAGCTTTAGCTCAAACCTTCACACAATGAACCAGCTTATCGACTTTAAAACTATTCTTTTCTGCTTTATCGTATGCTGGATATTAATAACACCACTCTCCTCCCAGCAAAAGTAGAATTGAACACAATTTAAAGACATAGATAAAGATGGAAAATAAAAGAAAATCATAAAACAAAAAAATTTCTTGAGTGTAAGTTATAAATTATTGCGCTGACCTTGTGATTTTCCAGGGGAATCAGAGGATGACCGTGAAGAGCTTTTAAAAGCCGCAAATTTTGCTTACAACTCTAGTGGTGTGTGTCTGACAGCAATTACTTCATGTCATATTGGTTACATTGCTTTTCCCATAGAGTGTAAATAGTTGTCCTCATTTTTCATTTTGCTTTAGTCGTTGCCTGTTCAAGCCCATTCTGGAAGAAAGTTGAGGCATTGTTTGCTTCTATTAGTCCAGATGAAAGATCGTATTTATCACAACAGGTGACTTCTTAATAGGCGGATGAATTTTGATCTGTTTTAGTCTTTAGATAGGCAGTTGGATTCATAACATTTTTCTGTTTGTCTGAAGCTGAAATCGGCAGAAGAATATTCTGGAAGCTTGAATCAGATCATTGGCCCGGGAAATAATATTCAACTGGAAGTGGTTTGTGTTCTCTCCTTTTTCTCCACTGCTCACTATTTCATTTTGTTGTAAATACTTCAGGTGGAATTCACAGTATCCAATCCTGTCTTGTGGCTCCTGCTGCCACTGGGCTTTGGAATACCATAATTTCACACACTTGTAGGGAACAAGTTGGTTTTATCTGCATACCATTATGAATCTGCTTTATCTGAAATTGAAAAATCACTCTTGTTTTATTAGGGTGATCATGGGCATGAAGAAATTTCTGCCTCGGATTCACTCTTTGGTGAGAGGAACGGACACATGAAAAGTGAAACCAGCTTAAAAGACTCTTCTGATAGTGTGGAATTTGTCCAGCAACTGCAGGATTCCTCTTTGCTTGGAAGCCTAGATACAGGACGTACTCCACTTTATCAAAGGATTCTATCAGCTGTTATTATGGAAGATGAAATTGAAGAATGCGAGGAAAATGGATTTGGAAGATCAAGGAGTTCACCTGATGATCCACGCTTTGTTCTTGGTTCTGAAAGTAAAAATAGGTCTTTACCGAACTTCTCCGAGCCAATCGTTGGCATCCGAACTCAGAAAAATGGCAACCCAGATCAATTTTTCTCTTGCAATGGACATACTGACAACGATAGAATCCGTAGTGCTAGAGTACATCCATGCAACTCTGAAATGCTTGAGGGCGGATATGAGCATTTAGAGGTTGATGTGTTGTCTGGACGTTCAAGATTTGCTTATGGTGCACAAAATTTTCAGTCAAAAAGTTGTGGCATATCTTCCTCTGATTGCCAATATGATGAGATGTATCTTGAAGACAAACTCGTATTGGAGCTGCAGAGTGTTGGTCTGTATTCTGAAACCATGGTATGCTTCAACTTTGTAAGCGACTGAAGATATAACTGATTTTTCATTTTTTAAGGACAATTTTTTTTTATAAATTCTTGCTCTCGTTTTATTATTTCTTTTGGAATTTTATAAATTATTTTCTGACTTAGTTGAAAAGTTAGAGACAGCTTTTACATAACGAATAATTGTTGAGTAATGCTATTCGTAATCCCTTACTATGGCAGTCACCCTACGTGGCATACATGTGGCAGGTGATTATTTGATACATTAAAATTAATGTGGTAGTTTTCTATTGACTCATGCATTCAATTAACCACCTGCCACATGTATGCCACATAGGGTGACTGCCGTAGTGAGCAACTGCGAATAGCATTATTCATAATTGTTTATAGAATTTTTATTTATGTTTCTTTTCTTTTCTTATTGGAATGCCTTTATGCAGCCTCCCTTGGATGATAAAGAAGACGAAGTAATCAACCATGAAATTGTGCAGCTAGAGGGAGGACTTCATCAAAAGGTCATCTAGCATACTATGATTTCTGTTTTTCATTTGTCTTTTAACCCCTCTATTATTCAACTATACACAAAAGGAACATTATCTCTCACAAGATAACATTTTTCTATAGTATTATTGATTTCTGTTCTGCCATAATATGCCCCTGTATGTATTACTGAGTGTAGGTTGTTTTCTTTTTTATGCTCGAGCCTTTAGATTGGAAAGAAGAAAATGTGCCTAGATAAATTGTACAAGGCTATTCGAGAAGAAAACGATGCAGAAAGACGGTAATATGCTCTCCATTTTTATTTTGTCCATGAGCATTTGAGGTTAAAATGATCACAAGAATTGCAAAAATATTTGTTCAAATCACGTGATGATGATTATGATATTTTGCAGGAACCCTGAGCAGATTGCAATGGATAAACTTGTTGAATTGGCATACCAGAAATTTTTGGTGAGTTATTGTTTTGCTTCATTCTTCCACGGATCCTTGAAGAGCTGTCAAGCTGTATCATAAGTATCCTGCCACCTTGATCATTGTCTTTATAGAAAAAAGTAACTTTGAAAAGGAAGCTGATTTGATGTGTGATAAAACCGATGATGAAGATAATTTTGAAGAGTAAGTTGGAGTACACAGATACTATTGCTTTACTTCAGGCTAATAGTCCACGCAAACCTGCTGGATGTCTGGTACTCCTAGATCATGATCTTTGTGGTCTGGTAGGTTACATGAAATTTGAACTTAAAACAAAAATGAGGGATGTTATTACTAGATCAGATCTAAATGTCGCCTGGCTTAGTTTAATCCGGGAAGGGAGCCATTAATGTGGGAGGTCTGTGCAAGTCCCTCGGCAGAAAAAGAAAGCCCTTGCCCCTTCCCGTGTTTGTAAAAGATAGAAAATCCTGCTCGTAGTTCTGCTGATTCTGTTTGAATGAACTTGATTAAACCTATTTTTTCTTTATTTACCTGTTTGATATCTCAATTTGTAGTTTTTTGGTTGAAAATGTATGATCAGCGAGTAGTGTGGTTATGTGCCAAGTGAAGTGTCTATTGTGGGAAATGTTATGGGAAAAAAATATTTGCTGCATATATAGTTTAATTATATATGCATAATATTTACATGCTTTATTATCTGGTTTTCAGACACAGAGAACTGGCATTATATATCTTTTGAGAGATCTAGCAAAGAATTGACATTATATATCTTTTGAGAGATCTCAAGGGGGATTAATAAGTCCTTTATAATTGAAACAGAAAAGTTAAATTTCTCGGTTGGCTATCTATATCTATAACATGTTTAAAGAAACAAAATCCAACAGGACCATAATCTTCAATCTGTTAGGTTGCTCTGTTATATTTGTCTCTTCACATCCATAGGGTCTGTTTGGAAGAGAACCCCGGAAGAGACCAACCTCAAGTTTAGTGATAGTCATAATCAATTCATGCTGGTTGCCATTTCATTTAGTAAACTTTAAGGAACGTGGATTCTATACTTGCATAGTATGAACTTTTATGACAGGAAAAATTTGGTTAGATTTACTGCTAAAATTCTTCCCTTCTTAATTTTTAGTTTTCAAATCTATGTTCAGAATCTAACAATATATGATCTCTCTAAATTCCTTTACAGGCAACTCGAGGAAGCTTTGCTTCTAAACATGAGATTGCCAAAGTGTCGAAACAAGCTGCATTGGCATTTGCCAAGAGGACACTTTCCAGATGCCAGAAATTTGAAGATTTAGGAGCAAGTTGCTTTACAGAGCCTGCAATCCGGGATATTGTTTATGCTGCACCTCCCCAGGTCAAAGAACCGGCGCCGCTCCCTGATGCTAACCTGTCAGTTGCTAATGGTGAGCACTTGCATCCAGTAAATTCCAGCCACCCCAGATGATACATCAAGTTGTCCTTTTCAAGTTTTGTTTTACCAACAATGCCTTAGAAGTTTTAACATTCGCATTTTGGCTATTTTTTGAGTTTGTCTTCCGTCTTGATGTTTCTAGTTTTGCTTGAAGCATTTAAAAAGCAATTGTGTTTGTTTTAATTTATTTTGTCGCTCTTAAATGTTTTGAAATGTCACTGTTTCGGTTTTCAGCCAGAGGATACATGAAGTTGTCCTTTCCGTGTTTTGTTTTTCAACAATGCCTTAGAATTTATAACTGTTGAACCACTTCATTTACAAGCTTAATATAGGATCATATGTATAATATTTAAATATTATCTTCAACACGCCCCCTCATGTGTAGGCGGAATTTATATTTTTCCAATTAAAGCCTAACACGTGCACAATTCAGTTAAATGGTTGACAGCGAGACTTGAATCTAGGATCTTTGCTTGCTCTAATAACGTGTTGGAGTACTTGATCTAAAACCTCAAGCTATTAGATAGGGCCACATGTATGTTATTTAAAGATTATCTTCAATAATGACATTTTGTCTTCTATCGTTATGTTTCTAGTTCTGCTTGAAGCGTTTAAAATGAAAATTTGGTTGTTTTAATTTATTTACTTGTTCTTAAATGCTTCTAAATATCAATGTTATGGTTTCCAATCAGCCGATGGATACATCAAGTTGTCTTTTCCAAGTGTTTTTTTCAACAATGCCTTGAGTTATAACATTCACATTGGCTATTCTCTGAGTTTGTCTTCTGTCGTGATGTTTTAGTTTTGCTTGAAGCATTTAAAAAGCAATTTTGTCTGTTTTAATTTATTCACTTGCTCTTAAATGCTTTGAAATATTGATGTTGTGTTTTTCAGTTAGCCAATGGATACATCAAGTTGTCCTTTCCAAGTTTTATTTTTCATCCTTGGAAGTTATAACATTTGCACTGGCTATTTTCTGAGCTTGTCTTCTGTCGTGATGTTTCTAGTTTTGTGTGAAGCATTTAAAAAGCAATTTTATTTACTTGCTCTTAAATGCTTTGAAATATCAACGTTACGGTTTTCAGTCATTTAGGCTGTATTTAATTAATATGTTACTGTTAAACAGGCTCCATACTTGGCTGTACCAATGGGAGTTCAGCTGATGCGTTTGAGACTTCAGGACATCAATCTGATCACGACTTTGCTAAAAATGGACCAATATCCAACAGAGGAAAGAAAAAGGAAGTATTGCTTGAATATGTTGGTGGTGCTGTTTTTAGATCAACACCTACTATAGGCATTTCAGGTGATGCAAGAGGAAAGAGAAGTGAGAGAGAGAGAGAAACTTCAACCAGAAACCTGGCTTCCAAAAATGGGCGCTCATCAATGGGCGGCTCTAAGGGTGAACGTAAAACAAAAGCAAAGCCGAAGCAGAAGACAGCTCAGCTTTCCACATCAGGAAATGGATTTGTCAATAAAAGAGACGTTAGATCAATATCTTCTGGTAATGCCCCTCTGGATTCATCAAAGGAGACGAAGAAATCTATGGACTTCCCAAATTTGCCACTGGATGATGTAGATTCAATAGAACAACTAGGAGTAGATTCTGATATTGGTGGAACACAGGATTTCAGTTCTTTGTTCAATTTTGATGAGGACGGGTTACTAGACCACGATTCCATGGGCCTCGAAATACCTATGGATGACCTGTCATCAATTATGTTTTGATCAATGACAGCAAGTTGTACAGCTTGTGGAATATTTAACTGGTAACAGAATGATATTTTTCTTTTTTTTTTCTTTTTTATTGAGGGGTGGGCATTAGCTTAAGGCATGTCTTGGCCAAAATGGCAGTTGTAATTATGTAATTCTTTCGTACACTCCTCTTGAGATAAACTGTTCAGAAAATCCTCTTTGTTTATGTCTTCTAGAGAATGTTTCCCTGTGAGAAGTATGAAAATTTTCGAAAGAGTGCTCTGTTAAATGATCTAGAATTGTTTCAAGCATATGATTCTCACTAGCTTTGTAAGTGTTTTAATGTTCGTGAAGGCGTTTTACCAAGTGACATCTTATTAAGTACTAAATGAAGCATAACATTTCTCTTTTATGGCATTCTAGATTTCCTGTGATGGTATTAGCAGCCGGGAGTTCTTTCACATGTTGACTTTAGCAGCAGGGAGTTCTTTCACAGGATAAGTTTGCAGTACTAATGTGGCAAGTTGGGTTCATTTTTCGTATAACTACTGCCCTTTTTCTGGCTTTCCTCTTCTTTTTCAGTGTGTTTGGTAAGCAATTTTGGACTGGACTTACAGTATTATCAGCAAGATATTTACAGGTAATTTTTCGTAGTTTTTAAGATGAGTCAAATGTGTCATTGGTGAAGATACTGCTTCTCAGATTTAACATTTAAGTTTTTATGTGGGGTTTGCCTGTTTGCTGGGTTGTTTCTTTGTTTATCTTTATGTTTCATTGGTCAAGACTATTGAATATTTGATTCATGTGCAATAAAGCAGAAATTTCTCATATAAATTTAGAAACTCCTTTGTGAATGGAGTATTCCTGTCATATCTTGTGGGCTATTCTATTGGATCCTTTGAGAATATTATAGAAGGGGATAAAATGTTATTAGTTCAAAGGTTTCCCGATCAGAAGATTTTTAAGTAAGAAGCTATCCTCAGAAACAGAAAGAATCACAAGTAGAAAAGTCAAAACTTGGATTTTCTAAATACTCTGGTGGCTAACTTATTGTGAAATTTTATGGAGTTTACTTAATCAGAAGGTCGTGATGGCCCCTTACTAACAGAACATTCTGTTAATCAGAGAAGGATTTTGGTAACAAGACCTAGACCTTTTTCTCCTCAGTGTGTAAAAGCTGAAATGACATTGCACCCCAATCTCTTCCCTCTTCTTTGAATGCCAGTTTAGCAGAGCAATTTGGGACCAAGTCTTGAGCAAATCCGGCACCCGCTTAGTCGAGCGTTTATTCTTCTAACTGCATCCACTTAGTCGAGCCTCTATTTTCATAAGTACATCCATCTAGTTGAATGCCTCTTCGACTATTGTTATTTGTCCCATATATTTTTACATTTTACAAGTCCAATGCTTAACATAAATGGTAAACCTGGATTTGGGGGACTATTGTGATCCTAATATCCTAATAGCATTACATTATTACTCTAGCATATGCATTATATTATTGTTGCCAAGTACGAATGCCATATTACTGCTAACGTGTCATGATGCTATTTTAATTACTACGAATATGTATGTCACATTATCTACACTATCGTTTTATTATTGTCAACATGTAACTTGCTTCATACTAATAATACTGTTACATTAAACTGTGCAAGCATATGATTTTCTATGATCCATGATAGGTTAACTGCATGTTATAAATTTGATTTGCTATTATTCACTTTATCGTCATGAGTATTTTGAGGGGTAAATGGGCTGCAGTGTATTTTGTATATGTGCACTGGAGATGTTGCATTGTACTTCAGGTTGGTTTAGTCTATATTATAGAGGAGATGCTTTCAGAATTTCTGTAAAGCATAGTGAGACGTACTCAATATGATAAGATATTATATTAAAAGGGGTGTCCTCAGTTGAAATTTCAATTAATTTTAAAAGTTCTTCTAAATTCATATGTCCCTAATAGATTCATTAAAATTTAGGTGTCCCAACTAAAATGTTAATAAATTTCAATGAAATTCTTTAAAAGCTAAGCATCCTCAATAATCTCTCTTTTTGCAAAACAAGAGTTTAATTAATTACTGAAAAAATTATAAGCCTTTACTTAGATAATGTGTTGAAATTTCATTTACATGTGACAGATTAATTGACATGATGAACGTTAATGCAATCTGCTATTTTTTTTTTTTGGTGAGAAACTGTAGGAGTTTTTAGGGTTTTACCTAAATTCAGCGAGGGAGTTTGGATATCCCTAACCTGTTTTAAAAATAGAGTCAAAGTACATGATGGAGGCATTCTAGCCTTACCTCCATTGCAATCTACTACTATGTACATAGTTTTCTATCCAAATGAATGGAAATTATTCTTGTTATACCGAGAACATGCATACAAGAAATTTAGGTGGAAATTTTCCACATAGACTCCTAAAATAATTGAAGAAACAAGCGGGCATCCAATTCCACTTAATTTCCACCCAGTTGACATTGAAGATTCAACATCTATTGCGTGCGTCTCACTTCTAAAACTATCTTTCTAAACTCTCCATGTATCCCATGTCCCCCTAACTTTCGTACTTTCTGTCTCACAATCATTTCTACTTACCTCAAGTGAATGGTTGAAGTTTTTTTTTATGATCAATTTCAATTTGTATCATGATCTTTGCCAAACTTTACATCTTCAACAACAATAGAGGTGTGTTGAGTCGAGTCCAGACAGTAACCGTTTAACTCTCAAGTCAATGGACAAGGAGACAAAATGACATCTATTGCGCCTATTATTCTTGCAAATATTACGTCTAAATAGGATCCTTGAAGAATTTGAAGTCAACAAGAAAAGGACTATAACACAACATGCATACATATTTGTATAAACCCCTTCTTTCTTTTTAAGAAAGTTGTGCATGCTTGCTTATCTCTCCAAAATCAGAGCAGAAAATTTTCCGATGACGTCTTTTCCTTCTTCTTTAGCATTGTTGCTCCTGCTAAGGGATAAAATTTCATATCAAATAAAGATGAAAATATAGATCAATTTATAAAGATTTGGGTTACTCCTCTTAATAAGGTTGACCTTTTCAAATGGAATCTCAAATCTTAATATGGTATTAGAGCCCATTAATATTCAACAAGTAATTCGATTCGATTAAGACCCAAACACTATTGAACACAAGGAATTCAAAATGTTTGCTCAAACGAGCCACAATCTTGCGGGAGCATGTTAAGAAATAAAATCTCACGTCGAATAAAGATGAAAATATAGATCAATTTCTAAGAGTTTGAACTACTCCTTTTAATAAGGTTGACCTTTTAAGATGTAGCTCCTTCTGGTCCATCCGAGAGGCATGACAAATAGTCAACTCGTAACCTCAAAACTGAACCAATTGGATACTTTTCTTGTTTTATTCCAATTTCCATATTTTCCCCCTCTCAATTCTGTACCGATTAGAAAAATTACATTACGATTATTAATTGCAACCAAAGTTTATTATTGATCATTGTCAAGTTTATTTTTATAACTTTTTTATTGCATTCTTATCCTTAACCTTCAGTTAAAAAATCTATTTGCCCCTCATAGTTTAAATGAACTTAAATAACAAATAATATTTTTTGACAGAATATTTTTCCCTAATCTCAAAGTGCACTAATAGAATAAACCCTAATCAAGAATATGCTAACCACTAAAAATTAAAGATAAAAATGTTATTAAAAATGTTAAGGCCATAAGTTCTAATATTAATAATGTTTAGGTATCTTCATTGAAATTAAAATGCAGTTTACTCAAACAAAAATTGTAGTGTGAATATAATTATTAATTATCCTTTAAAACATTTACCACATTAATTAGATAATTTTAAATTTTTATGATTTTGTCCCTACACAAGTATCGTCTTTAAAAATATAAGGTTAACATAGTAAGTTTTCCTTCAATGATTGTCCTATATCATTTGCAATTGAACCTTTTTATGATGTTTTTTTTTTCTTTTAGAATGTACTATTTTTATTATTTTTATCGTTTTCTACATTTTGTTTTGCTAAGTTACGGATGTTAAGAAATATAAGGTTATTTTGTTCTACTTTGTTTTCTCCTAGTGTCTCTAATCTCCTACCAGTTAGTTAACAACGTATATAAACATCTGATGCATAGCAAGTTGTTTGAAGAAAAAATCTCAGACCAGTATGAGGTAGGATTGCTTAGTACTTCGCAAATGGCAGGATCACGTTCTATTAGTCTTCATCATCATAATCTTCTTCTTCTTCCTCATCCATCCTCCTATTGATATTGGCAAGTGGAATAGGATCAATCGTCATCCCTTCGACATCATCGAGGGACCAACCAGGAATTTCTTCATGCTTCATTTCAAGAGCTGCATTTGTCCTCGAGTTAGAAGTGCCTCCAGCCAGTACTGGGGTGGAATTCCCATTCTCATTTAAGTCCACATTGAGATCGAAATTTCTGACATATATCTGCATTCTTCCCACCCATACTGCTAGAATCTGTAGGACCTGCAAAATTGTCCAGCTTTTCAAGATTTTCGTTTTGCTTCCCATCATTCTGGGGAGAAACATCTGGGTAGTCTTCAAATAATTTTTGCATTCTTTGCTTCCCAGGCATCTATCAAAACAGCATAACCCTCATCAGTATCCGTAGGTTTCATAGAAGTTCCAGTAACATATCTCCACATCTTCTTACCCTTAAGAAAATTTGTCATTGTAAGTGTTGTGCCCTAGGTC
>CAIGRN010076829.1:0-32614 GCA_903798345.1 Fraxinus anomala
TTTTTTTTTTTATCAAAATGGGGCTCAAAGGGGACTAAATGTTTGATTAAAAATAAATTTTATAAAAAAGTGTTTTAGAGAATGGAATCAAACAAGAACCAAATCTTTCCAAAATAGAAAAATGAAACAACCAAAGAAAGAGGAGCTATCTCTCAATTTCCTCGTGTTCCGGACTGGGCAAATGTGACAATTACCTGAAACTAAAAATGAAGTTGAAATAAATTAAAATTTCAGCCCCTGAGTATTAACATTAGATTTTTAGTATAATTTGATAAATATTAATGAAATTCGTGGTTGAAAAGTTGTGGGTTCACTAAAGATATAATTAAAATTAATTATTGATTTTAACTTAAATTAAAATTTGAATTTTAGCCCCAAATTTTTTTATGAGTTCTGGAATAGTAATTTTTTGGAGAAGATTTTGCTAAAAAGTTTTACAAAAACTCTTTCTTTCAAACTCATTTCAATTACACATTCTCACGATAAAATATTCTACATGTAAATAAAAAATATTTTTCTACTTTTTAACAACGTATTTTCCTAAAAATTATTATTAAAAAAATTGTTTTGGCCAAATAATTATCGTCAAACATAGACTAAGAAAAACTTTTAAATTTATATATAGAATATTTTATTATGAGAAAAAAAACTTTTATAAAAATGGCCCGTCAAACAGGGGCTTAGTCTATAGGGCTTAACCATTAATATCAAATTTTAAAGAAAAATATATTTTGAAATAGTGAATTTTTAAAAAATATATGGTTAAATTTTTTTTAAGATCTACGTATAATATTATTTTATTAAAGAATGTGATTATAAAAAAAAAGGGAGAAAAATTCATTTTGATCAAAATGGAGTGGACTAAATAAAAATCTCAATTTTATTCAAATTAATGGTACAATTTTTCGTATATCACACTCATTTTGAAAACTTAGGTGTCTTTGTCGTTATAAATGAACGCCATACAGGGAGAGAGTCCCGCGTTTTGGGGTGATGAAATGGCGGTGCTAAATTTAGGCCCTCATTTCTTCTCCACCTTTCACCATTTTCTCCCAACAATCCCCTCCGTCATCGTCATCAGAAATTCCAATGATCTTCTGTATAGTATAGCTGCAGCTTTCATCATTTTCACCATCATTTCTAAGGTTTTCTTCTGATGAATTATTATTAACATCATGTCGACCTTCAAATGTCATTATTACGTGTTCGCCCGAATTCCGCCGCTATGGGCTCTATTGTATTGCCTTGTTCTCTGTTCGTTCACCGCCAATTTTGTCCAATCCAAAACCGACTCCTCAGATGGTACACTTCCTTTCTCCCTCTATCTCACACTCCCTTTTATCTATTTGTTATATGTAGGTATCTAAATGCTCGCCTGAGTCCTACGTTAGAGATTACGTTGGTTGGATTTTACCCAGTTTTGTCCTTTTATATTTCTTTGCTTAATGACATTCTGCAGAATATGCAAGCCAAGACTAGAAAACCATCTATTACTGAATAAAGCTTTCATATTATTAGTTGTTTCTTCAATAAAGTTGATAGAATGTGCATTTGTGAAAATACTCTAATCGGTCATCTGTTTTGTTATCTCATAAAAGGAACAAGTTGTGGAAACTATCGACTTTTTTTCAAAATCTGAAACTAGTTTAAATACTAATAGGTAAAACTAAGCTACATTAGTTCTAGGAAATTAAAGCATGCGTATAACTTTAAATGATTATCACTAATAATTTGTTAGCGAAGTTGCAATATTAATTTCTTTTTCTACATCATTATTTATTTATATATAGTCAAGAAGACGGAAATCACCTTGAACTCTGAGAACCAATTCAGTTAAAATTGATGAATTGGGATGTTTACGAAGACGTGTATCTTTAACTTTATAACTGGGTTTTCCTAGCGCCTAAGGATAATTCCTTGAGGCGCACCTCATGCGAGATAGTCATTAGGAGTTTCATACCTTTAGGACGATCACTGTGTGTGTACTCTCATCTGCCCTTCCTAGGATTTTTCTTTTACTACCCTCAGTTTTTTTAGGCTGGTCTTTTCAATATTTAGGACATTCTAAGGGTTTCTTTATGTTTGTTTTTAAACACAGTCTAACCCTAAATACTAGAAAGAAAAGGAGTAGAGATTAGGTAGGTAACAAGTGCACAACTCGTGTGTGCTTTAGCTCTCTACTCTACAACCAAGTGTGATACCCCATAGGGAATCGTGGACCTGTACGTGTAGCTTCACCCTTTCCTCTTTCTTTTATATTTTTCTTCTTGTCTTTTTGTTTTTGTTTTCTTTTTGCCGAGATTTGTTTCCTTTTAAAGTCAGTGCAGGCCAAATTTTTTAACAACTCACCAATTGTTCTATTTATTTCGGTCTATTTAGTTTTACTTATAGATTAGTGGTTTTCTTACGTGATTGTTACTTTGTTAATTTATTACTTGCTACTTTGTCCATCCATTTTGTTGAAATATTTAATTATGGAAACACACCTCTATACCGGTTTAACCTTTTTTACATGTTGCACTGGTTTGAATTAGCAGGTTTTATTTCCAAAGCATACTCTGTCCATCCTGAAAGTTACCTGTTCGATTTCATAAAGAACTCGATGAACTTTAAGCTACATGTCACGTATCACACTTTGCACCACCCATAAATGCTCTAACGAAGTAACAACATGAAAAAGGGAAACCAAATCTTTGTTGTGTCGTGTTATTTGATCCACATTCATATTATACATGTTTGTACCTATGCTAGATATGTTAATGAGGATTGGGATTTAAGATGCAACTACAGTTGGGCATTTGACAAATATTTAAAGTACGTCATGCAAATGTACATTCTGCTTCTAGCTAGGTAAAATATTATTGGATATTTAGGCAATCTTGTTCTTGTGAGATACATGATAACATTGATATGTGTCTTTTTAAAGGTTGTTTATCCACTCTTCTTCTTGGTGCTAGTATCCAAACTAAGTTTTTGTTTATGTTGCCAACTTAAATGATTTAATTGAAATTTCGGAGTCAATGACGTCTCAAGGCCCTAAGACCGTTCAATGAGTACTTCATACATTGAGACTGTGTTTTTACCCTTGCAATTTTGTCTTGTGTGGGTACAATGTGAGAGTAAGATGGAAATAGTTACCTTTTGAAGCAATACAAATTTTTTGGGAATCCAAAAGGTGAAGTGGTGCTATCATGACAAGTCGGAAGGAGTGCTATAGAAGTTCTAATTTGCCTCGTTTCTATAATGTCCATGGATAAATTGTCATGCTATATTGCTCTGCTACTGCATCTTCAATTTATATCTTCTAGTGATCTTTTCAGTTTCTGCTCTCAACGTCATGTATACCAGCATGAATTCTCCTTCCCAATTGGATGGCTGGAAATCAAGTGGAGGAGATCCTTGTGATCAATCATGGAAGGGAATCACATGCTCTGGATCAAAAGTTACTGAAATGTATGGCTTCTTTCTTTGGATATCTGTGTTTATATCTCACACATACATGTGTAAAACTTTTCCAAAGAAATAAAAGAGGAGAAACATATTGCATGTATTGTATATTATATGCAGAGCTGCCCCTTCAATCACGGACAAAGTTATTTGCTTAATTTAAATTTGCAAAATGTATGCAGTGATCTGTCTGGCCTGGGACTTTCTGGATCAATTGGCTATAAGCTTTCGGGATTGGAAACTGTTACCTACTTGTGAGGCTGCCAAGCTCTTAGACATGGGAAAATAGGGGTGATTTCTTCTGTTTTATGCTTTCTATTAATGGAACTTGACCTGACAGGGATCAATTTGTTTGCCATAGTACAGTGATGTGAGCAAAAACAACTTCAACGGAAATATACCCTATCAACTTCCTCCCAATTTGAAGCTCATGTAAGTAGGTAGAAAAGCATTGTCCATCTTCGGATTAAAAAGTACTGCTTCAGTATTATCACAACAACGATGAATTGGTGTGTTTCTTGTTACGTTGCACATTAGTTTGTCCACAATGTCTCCTAGGTCCATTTTTGTAGTTTCTATGACATTTATAATAAATTGATTGTGTGCATTTTAATGTGATTTTTTGTGTGATATGTCCGTGAATGTGATTCAGATATTTGTTTCTGTGTGTTATGTGCTACTTAATCATATGCTCATGGCCGATGTAAAAGCTGCATAGGATGTCACCATCCCTGCAGAGTTATGAATGACAATTTGAACTTCTGTAGGGATCTTTCAGGAAATGAATTCAATGGCAACGTGCCCTATTCAATTTCCCAGATGACTGATCTCAAAGAGCTGTAAGAGATCCTTTTTTTGGTCTCAATCTAACCTTTTTATTTCGACAAATATTTATGGGCTTCTTAAATGGGTTGAGTTTTATCCTGATTCCACGTGTTATGCAGATATCTGAATAATAATCAGCTTAATGGACAACTGAGTGATATGTTTGGACAGCTTTCGAAGCTGACCAAGATGTAAGCATTTTGATCTTAACTGCCCATTTTCTGTTTGCATATTTTGAGCGTTAACTATTGTTTGCCACAATTGTATCTTTTCTGCCTTTGCCGACATTGAACAATATTGGTAATGGTGCAGGATTACCCACGGAATTTCGAGCTTTGATGCTTGTGATTTGCATTATTTCTTTGTATTAAAAACCATGTGAGATTAAAAAGGATTCGAAGTTTAAAATTCACCTATTTATGACAAACTTCAAATGCTAGATTACTTGATTGGAAAGTGATATGTTGCAATTTTACCTTGAAGACCAGAAATTATGAGTCTAACAAGCCGTGTTGCACATGACAAAGAAGGCAATAAAATTTAATGTCAAAGATGTCATGGATGATGAATCATGAAAAAGTAATTAATGATGAGATACTCTAGTCTTCCAAATAGTACTCAAAAAGACACACACACACACACACAAAAAGAAAAAGAAATAGATCTCATTGGAATATCACAAGCTGATGTTACGGTAAAGAAGTCTAATTTTTTGTGCGCTTGTTTCACCTCTTTTATAGATTGCTCCTAAACATATGCAAGGTGTTCCTAGTACTATAGTTTTCTAATGTATAGGTGTCCCTTACTTTTAGTTGTCTTTCCATGATAATCATCATCCTCTGAATTCACAACTTTTTTTTATAGGTAATCAGATAATTATATTAATCAAAAGAGAATACATATGAAGTGTATTATCAATTTAAGCAAGATAGAAACAACATGAAATTAGGCGGCCCTTCTATAAGATTAGTAGCTGCAACATTAAACTAGGTATACAAAGTCAGATAAAACAATTGTCTAACATGCTCCGTTGTCCGTATTTGGTCTTCAAAACAGCGGTTGTTATGTAACACGTCCTCTATGCGCCTAAGCAACACCTAATCCATATGTTGAGAAGCCAGAATGCTGTTCTACAGTCAACGAACACCATCACAATGAATGAACACGTGGTCATTCGTCTCCCTACCCCTTTTACACACAATACAACTCGATTACATAAAACCCTTTTCTTCGAAAATTATCCAACGTTAACACCTGCCCTCTTACAACCGTCCACATTAAAAATGACACCCAGGGAGGCAATTTACATTTTCACACCATCTTCCAAGGAAATGAACTTTACACAGGTCCCAAAAGGGATCTAAAATAGGTGTGAACTGAAAAAAATACCATCCCGTGCTAACCTTCACCTGCTAGATCATCCCCTCACCCGAATTTGCACCTCATGCAAGGAGATCAAAAATAATGCATAATTCTCCAATTCTCGATCCTGTAAGCCCTTCCAAAAAATAATATTCTAGTTGTAACTCCCATTGTGAATGGCTAACACATCATGTACCATAGCAGAAGGCACCAGAGCAATGCGATGCAAGGAATGAAACCCCACCTTTAGCGGTTGATCTCCACACCAACAATCATCCCGAAATCTAATATTATTACCATTCTCCACTACAAAAGTCAATCTATCTCGAAAATCACTCAATCCTCATCGGATATACCTCCACAAACTTACCCCATAAGAACCACAAACCTCGACCGAGCACCAATCCCCCTCCATCGCACCATATTTAACCCCTATGATTTCTCTCCAAAAACACTCCATCTCCACTCCAAATCGCCACAACCACTTATCCAATAAGGCTTTGTTAAACAAAACAAGGCTCTTTAATCCAATGCTCCCCATCCTCATAGGAGAGCAAACAACACCCCAATTAATCAAATGAAGTTTCCTCTCCTCCCCCAACCCTTCCCAAAGAAATTCCATTTGAATCATTTCTAATCTATTTGTCACTGCAACTGAAATAGGAAACAATGACAAAAATAAGTAAGAAGATTGGAGAGAGTGGATTTAATGAGAGTAAGACGGCCTCCCTTTGAAAGGTACATACGCTTCCACCTCACTAACCTCCTTTTCACCCATTCAACAATACCATTCCATATATGTATACTTTTAATCCGTGCCCCTGAAGGGAGTCCTTGTTATGACATAGGGAATTGCGTAACCCTACAATCCAATATATTAGCCAACTCCTCCACGTTAGCAACCTCTCCCACTGGAATAGCCTCAGATTTCCCTAAATTTATCTTCAATCTAGACACTGCTTCAAAGCATAGGAGCAAGCGGCGCAAGTTCCTGAATTGCTCATCATCTGCATCACATAAAATCATCATGTCATCTGCAAATAACAAGTGGGTCACCTGCAAGTGAAACCGTAAAGCCCTTTATCAAACCCCCCTACAGCTTTCTCAATCATCCTACTAAAAGCCTCAATTACAATAACAAACATCAATGGAGACAAAAGATTCCCTTACCTCAAACCTCAGCTGCGAAAATAACCCTCAAGGGTACCATTGACCAAAACTGAGAATGAAACAGTAAAGATACAAAACTGAATCCACTTACACCACTTATCCCCAAAGCCACATCGCTTGAGCATATATAAAAGGTACCCCCAGTTCACGTGATCATAAGTCTTCTGAATATCGAGCTTACATAGCATCCTTAGAACCCACAGGCGCAATCTTGAGTCAAAGTATTTATTCACTATAAGTACGGAATCCAAAATCTGGGGCCCTTTAACGAAGACATTCTGAAATTTAGACACAACCTTTCCCAACACCTCCTTTAATCTATTGCCTCTCTGTTTTTCTCAACTTGATTTATTCTCTCACTTTCCTTTTTCCTGTAGAGCATATATAAAAGGTACCCCCAGTTCACGTGATCATAAGTCGGCTGAATATCGAGCTTACATAGCATCCTTAGAACCCACAGGCGCAATCTTGAGTCAAAGTATTTATTCACTATAAGTACGGAATCCAAAATCTGGCGTCCTTTCAATAAAGAATTCTGAAACTTATACACCACTTTCCCCCGCACCTCCTTTATTCTGTTCGCCCGAATCTTCACAATAATCTTGTACACCCCACTGACTAAGCTAATATGTTGAAAATCCTTAATGTTATCGCTCCCGATTTCATAGGAATCAGCACAATAAATGTAGCATTAGAACTTCTCTAGAACTTGCCGCACTCAAAAAAATAAGAACATCCATAATGTCCTGTCGCAACATCTTTAAACACGCCCTATAAAATGAGAACAAGAAACTATTTGTTCTCGGGGCCTTATCGTCATTAATACTAAACACCACCTTCTTAATTTCATCATCCCCAAATTGTCTCTCTAACCAACCGACATCTTCCTCTGTGATAGTAGAAAAATCCAATCCTTCCAACTATGGCCTCCACTCAAACTATTCTCGATAGAGATTCTAATAGAACTTACCATTTGTGTCCCAATATCCTGTGGGTCCTCATAAGTAATCACATCTACCTCTAACACTGTGATATAATTGTTGCGCCTATTAGAATTAGTGACCCTTTGCAAAAACTTGGTGCACTTGTCGCCCTCTTTCAACCACGTGACCCTAGATTTTTGACGCCAAGTAATTTCCTCCATCTCGACCAACCTCTCAGCTCTCCCCTTAATACTCCACATCTCTCATTCTCCTCCCCAACCAACCCTTGACTCTCATCCCTCCTATCCAACTCTTTTATGTCTGACACTGCATTTTAAGAGTTGACCTTGCCCACCACCTACTCATTCCACCTTTTTAAATCCCCTTTCAAAGTCTTCAAATTCTGATCTAACACATAACTGGGAGACTCCCTGAAATCATAAAAGGCCCACCAAGTCTGTACTCGCTCCCCAAAACCTTCTACTTTTAACCACGTCTTCTCAAACCTAAAAGGTCTTCTTCCACTACCCTTCATATTCCTCGATATCGAAATAGGGAAATGATCATAGTACACCCTCCCTAATCTCCTCTAAGTGACATCTGAGTACTTGGCCCTCCACTCTCCACCGATCAAGAACCGGTCTATTCGAGATTGAATAGGTTGATCCCGATTAGATGACCAAGTAAAATCCCCCCAATAATAGGCAAATCCACCAATATATTCTCCCTGATAAAATTGAGAAATCCTCCATAACCCCTGTTAGTCTCCCATCACTAGACCTCTCACTAGAAAATCGAACCATATTAAAATCACCCCCAATACACGTTGGGAGATTCCACCAAGCCATCATACCAACCTACTCATCCCACAAGCCCCCTCTACTCTCATCAGTATTAGGCTCATAAACTCCTATAAACATCCATTCGAATATATCCCCAATATTTCTAAACGAAAGCGATATAGAGAATAACCCTACACTAATGTTGTTCCAATCCCTTCTCTGCCTTTACTTTCTTCAACCTCACTGTTGTCTCATGCTATACATTCTCATCACATACTGCCCACAATCTTTTCCAATTTAATTACTTCAACCCTTTGTATGGTGTCTCTCTAAAGTGTGCCTTCTTATTACCTTTTCACTCAAAAAATGTACGTTATCCTTTAGAGACCTTCTACCATAAAATCAGAAAAGGAAACATGGACGGAATTAGGATGGATAGCTAGAGTGATCTTGAATTGGGGAATCATCTTATGTTTTGATAAATATGGGGCACATGTAATCCAATAGTCTTTCTAGCAGTTCATTTCATGGAACAATCTTATTTGAATTGAATGGAGAATTTGCATCATTTAGGAAAGATAGCATAACCGCTGTCTGAAGATAAAACATATGGAGTAAAATTTGCAGGGGTCGAGCTTTTCTTTAACGAAATGTCTACCACCTCCACCTGCTTTGTCCGCTTGTGTTGAACTGGATTGCGTGCTATAGTTGTAGCTGCTTTATCACAACAAACCATGATTTGACCCTTGACTCTTTTCAAATGTAAGAGTATTATTTTTTGACAAATTTAGTTCAAGTATCTCTTGATCCATAGCACCAACCTTTGCCTTTGCACTAAAATGAGCCACAACTGGTTGTCTCTTGATCCTTCAAGTAGATAAATTTCCTCCTGAGAAGGAGTAATACCTAGAACTGTTGATAATCTGTATGTCATTGAGATAGCCCAACCTACCTAGAACTGTTGATCATCTTTGTAGGCTTCTAATTTCATAAAGAAAACCAGGTAAGCAAATTTCATATGAACTTTCTGTATGTCTATATATATATATATATTTTTTTTTTTTTTTTTTGATACGTTTTTATATTCATTGACCAATTTTTGGTATTACATCCAGGGATCTATCCTCCAATTCACTGTCGGGTGATTTGCCCCAGAGTTTTAAGAAACTCTCAACCCTGAGCACTCTGTAAGGCACTAGTGCATCTACTTTCCGGATTTGATAGTTTAGTGGTGCTGATGGTTCTTTATGTCTTGTAGGTATTTGCAGAATAACAAATTCACTGGTTCAATTAATGTCCTCTCCAATTTGCCTCTTGATGATCTGTAAGTCGCACTAATTAGAGGGATATATGTTGCTCTAGCATATAGCGAATTTTATACAACACATTTTACTTGTCTACTTTATGCGCTATTCAACAAGGTAGATTATATTGTTTCACATGGTTTATTAATTTCTGGACTTTGTACAAGATCGTGTCTTAGAAGCATTTTGATTCCCATGATGTATATATTTCTCTAATCTTATGGCCGTAGAATCAGTTATAGTTTGAGATGGGGCAGTATTTAACTTTCTTTTTCGATCTTCTTATTCCTTTATGAAGTACCTATTTCATTGTTTCCCTTTCAATCTCATAGCATAAAGACCTGAAATGGCTTTTGTAGAGATATTGTGTTTTAGAGGAGCAAAAACACATTTTGACACAATCTCATCATACTGTTACTTGCTAGTCAACTCATTTGGAAAATTTGGTGGTCCAAGGTACCATATAAATGGAGTTATATTTCCACATTAAAAGGAAAACGTGGTCTATAAGGATTTTAAATGCTATGTCGTGTAGAAGAGTTTCTAAATTTAAGCATTCTAGTTTTCTCCATTAAATGTTAAGTACTATTGTGAGCGTGTATATATATGTATCTCTGTGTGTGTTTATACACACGCACCCACCCACACCCACCCACCCACCCACACACACACCTACACCTGGAGATGTGCAGGTTAGTGATGGATGGATGCATGAAAAAAGATGTGTGTAACCATGAGACAACACCAGCCACAGGCCTCATGACCCTTGAAGCATGCTGGAGGAAACACTGACTTCATCAAGTCTGTTTGTTTAGAGGTTAAAGAGTGAATGTACCAATTTCTTTCTAAGGTCTAAGCTTCGAAGATTGTACATGTGTGTCTCTTCCCCTCCCAATGTTTCATGCCCTTTTCCCAGATCAGATCTCCTGCTGGACAAACCATGATGTTCTCAAATTCTTTGATAACAATTTATTGGTTTCATAACCATGAATTTCTTGTTTGTTTATAATTGTTTTTCAACTAAAGGATGCATATTAAAAGTTAAGCTAAACAGATGAAATAGTTTTCTATTTCTTGGAGGCCTTGAGGCTTAGATGGAGATGTTCCCTTTACCTTCATACAGAAAGAGATGAAGGTCTATAAATTGACTCTTAAGTTTAAATTACCTCCTAATCATATAATCGTTGTATATCATCGACCTGGAATGAATTACATTTAGTTTTTCAAGGATTTCCATAGCAGTTTGTCAGTATTCATGGGAGTGGATCATAAGGATCTCTAGCTGATAAATACATAAATCAATTGATATCTACGCAGAAAGCATTTGGAATTCTTATGCTGAAAGATCAATGTTCATAAGCGGATTTAGATGGTAAAATTTCTGATCCATTTCTTCCATCAACGAGGGAACCGTAATGCTACTTATCTAACCTCATGGAGTTGGGAGAAGCATGTTTTAAACTTTGATTTTTACGCAACGTCAATGGAATATTAATCATCAGCTGTTTGATATATATTTGATTTTTTGCTCTCGTGTTGAACTTCTTGAGATGAAGAACCTAATACAAGAATTTTACTTGCAGGAATGTAGCAAATAATAAATTTACTGGCTGGATTCCTAATGAATTGAAAAACATTGGCAATATAAAGTGAGTATTCAGCTACAATTACAGTGTTTAACGGTTTTTATGTTCCTAACTTTGATCTTTTTTCCAAGGACTGGTGGAAATTCTTGGTCATCTGGTCCTGCACCTCCTCCTCCTCCAGGGACGAAAAGTGATACTCGAGCTAGCCAGTCGAATAAAAAGAATGAGAAGTCTGGTCTAAGTGGTGTTGCAATTGCTGGTATAGTCCTGGGTTTTCTGATTATCCTTGGGATTGTTATTAATCTATTCTCAAGGAGATCTACGCCACCTCCAACACATTATATTGAAGATGATATGCTTAGCCCTCGTAGGCCTTTCACTCCACTCTCATCTGGCGAGTTATCTAGTGATTTTCATGCTAAATCACACAAGGACTTCAGAGGTAAACTTTACATTTGGTGGTACAATCTTTTTCCTTCTCCAATTAGAAAAAGGGAAGAATAAATTTAAGGGTAAAGAATCCAGCTGCAGCCCTCACGTCAAAGTCTGATAATATGCAAAGGCCTAATCATGTTATACAACAAGATAACTGGATTAACTCTGTGACTAGAATGATGTCAATTATGATCAATTCAGATTGAAACATAGATGCAATGGTACCAAGCTAATCTTGTATTACAATCTTTGAGAGGAATGGAAAAACTAAATATATTTGTCATGTGCAACATATTAGAATTGAGTGTTTGCTAAATTCAGGGAGGCTTACATGTTGGTCAAACATTAATTATGAATGGTCATGGTCTTTCAGCTATTGATAATCCCTTATTAATTCTATTTATTAAGATGTCTTAAATGTCACATACTATTTAGTCATTTTTTGCCAAAAGGATTTGAATCCCAAAATGCTGCTTACCTTAACTTAATTGTCTGTGAAAAATCTGCTGGAGTTCGTCACATGACTGTGTGGTGCAGTAAATACTCCTCAGTTTTATTCGCCAGAATAACTTGGCATCAGTATGCAATTGTATTAACAAATTTAGTGTTTCAAGTAAGTCAAGATCAGGATTTGGTGTTGAATTCTGAATAACTCATGCCTGAGAAGTTTATCCTTAGGATACATGCTTCAAAACAGCTCTAGTTGACTTAATCCTTGTGCACTAGACTGTTTTAATGTAGCTAATTGCAGCATCATACCTGCACAAAATTGTGAGAAATGCAGAAGGTCCTTGAATAAACTAGCTTGTGTTATTCATGAAGTGCATTTTTTTCCAGCAAGTTCTGGTGACTCCATTCCTGAAAAAAGTGCAGATGCTGTCATCCAGAAAACCTTCCGGACATTATCACCCAGGCATAGACTCCTAGTAAAAGAAAATAATGGAATTGGCTTCAGCAATATAATAATGCTATACTTCCCAAAATAATTTTGCAGTACTATGCTTTTGGTGTAGCTTATATCCATATCACTGTAAATAATTTTGTCTTTAGTGTTGATCAATATATACAGAATTGCTACTGAAACATTTTTCTGCTGGTGACAGAACTGAAATCATTCAAAGCATCTTCCTCAAATAGAATAAAAGGTTTACAGGCTTCTCCTTCAATCAGTCTCAAGCTTCCATCTTCAACTCGTCTCCAATCATTCAACAACAATGAATTTGCAAATAATTTGGATGTAAAAACGAGCAGTTCAGTCGCCATTGCCTCTTACTCTTTGGCTGATTTGCAGACTGCCACTGGTAACTTTGCCACAGGTCGCCTTCTGGGCGAGGGTTCTATTGGTCGTGTGTATAGGGCAAAGTATGCTGATGGGAGGGTAAGCAATACCTTTCTAAGTGCACATAAATTACAGTATATTTTTTCTTGTGTACCCTCTTGTTATTTTTTTGATTCCTGTGTCCTATGAAGAATGAACATTTCACACAGTGATATGTTCATAACGAGGAGGGGGCTGTGGGTGGAGAAGAGGGAGAGTTATCTAAGGTTGAGAAAATTGCATCAAAGAATGACACAGTATTGTATTTCTTTGTTTTTATTGTCAATTTAAATGCTTGTAACACATTGTGTAGTCATTGTCATCTGAAGTTGAAGTATGAGTTTTAGTGTTACCAGTGCCATGCCTTTATTAATAGGTTAATACCATCGTGTTGGTTCCATAGATCCAGTTTCAATCTAAAAACAAGGGCTGAAAGCCTATTTTACTTGTCATTTAAAATGGATTCAACAGTCAAACAAGAAGTTTGATGCTTAAATATGTTTCAACATTTGTCAACTTATCAATCTCATCCGGAGCTTGTCTTGATTTGCAAATAATAATAAATTACGTAGAAGATATAAGCCACTTGAGCTTGGTTTAATAGAAGATTTTTGAGCTTGACCGTTAAGAAATTCAGTCAAGCTTGAAGAGAATATGTTGCTCCTAAAGATGTGCACGATAGAAGTCAGCTACAATTAGACCCCGAGGAGGTGTAAATTGGGATTTATGTTTTTGTGAAGTCTTTAGTTTTTATCTATAATATATCATATCAACAGTTACATCTCTGTTTCTTGTTTTGGCAGGTTCTTGCAGTGAAGAAGATAGACTCCTCACTTTTTCATGGGGAACGAGGGGAAGGATTTGCAGATATTGTTTCAAACATCTCTAAGATTCACCACCCTAATGTTACTGAACTTGTTGGTTATTGTAGAGAACAGGGACAGAACATGTTAGTTTATGAGTACTTTAGAAATGGCTCGCTGCATGAATTTCTGCATCTGTCAGATGACTTCAGCAAACCACTTACATGGAACACAAGAGTCAGAATTGCCCTGGGAACAGCCCATGCTGTTGAGTAAGTCGCATTTACACTATTCTTCTGCAGCAATTTACTTGCATTCCATTCTTTTTGTACCACATGGTACTGTGTGTCAAAGTATCTAGTTTTCCTTATTTTGCTTTTTTATTTGTGGATTTTAGTGAATAGAATGCTAAGGAAATACGACTTGATTTTTTGTCCGAGGAAAACGTGAGATAAATGGTTATCAAGCATAAGCAAAACAGATACTTCAAATAATTATGGATATGCTGTTATTTTTGGTGAGAGGAAAATCATGGAAATCAGTCTGTACCCTATTTTTGTTTCATTTTCCTGACTAAAATTGAAGATCCAAATGGAGCCTAAATGTTGGTATCATTACATGTTGCGTCAATGCAGATCTAAACGGTTACACACAATTCAAAAAATATGTTGACTTCTGTTAGATTTGGAGGTTTTCACCTTTCTTTACTTTTATTCTTTTTCTTGTGAAGAGGTTATTGCCGATGCACATCGAAATTATGATTTTCTGGTGCAATTTCTTGGGCAGTGTCAGTCTTATTTTTGGTCAAGGTGCACTGGCTGTGAATTTCTCTGGATAAAATTCATTGGTAGTGATCTTAGAGTGAGTTGGGTAGGTCCTTTGATGCCATATCCTGATAGAAAATTGATTATAAATGTACCTCACAATCCAGTTCAACGTGAATGAACTAAGCACGTTAAAGTTGATCATCATTTCATCAAGGATAAATTGGATTGTGAGCTGGTATGCAAGAATCTCATATATTTACACAGAAATATTGCTGGTCATCATACTGAAAGAGACTTGCAGATTTGATCATTCCAATTATCTCAAGCAAATGGGGAATTGAAAAACTTACTCCATCTTGGGGAAGTGTTTCCTTTTCATACTGATGTTCAATTATTGTAATTCTAGGTGTAGAATATTTTCTTCTCGTTTTCACCTGTAAGCACTATAAATAGGCTGTGAATCACTTTGTATGTACACGAGCATTATTCAGAAATCATTCTCAGCTCTCAACATCATTATTTGTGTGACTAACCTACTTCTTTGACTACTTTGAGCATCCATGGATACTTAAATCGAACTGCTTCTCTTTCATTACTTTAACTTCAATAATATATTGCCAGCCTATTAGTTTCAGTAGCTCATGCTTTAGTTATATCTCATTTGCCGCATTTCTTTCGATCTTCCAACCATTTTTATATATTTAGGTACCTGCATGAGGTTTGCTCACCATCATGTGTGCACAAGAACATAAAATCTTCCAATATTTTGCTCGACACTGAACTGAATCCTCGTCTCTCTGATTGCGGCTTGGCTACATTTTTTGAGGTATCTATAATATGTTTTTCTAGATTTTAATGCTTCTATCTCCATTTCTTACATTTTCATCTGTATTGTCATTGATTTAGTTATTATCTTGGGAAGCAATAGTGTTGTTTAATGTTTTCTAAAGGTTGCCAAAATTTTGATATTAGATTCCAGGTTCAGAGGATTTGAATATACTCAATAAATTTGTTTGGTTTTGTGTGCAGAAGATTAGTATAGACTTTGTGATCTTGATCCATTTTTTTATTTTCTTGAACATCACACACTAGGCAACTTTAATTTTAGTGGCACAAAAAATGGAAAGGCACTTGTTAGCCTGGATAGTACATTCTGAGCTACTACTTTTTCTGCTTCCATACGATAATTTATGTTAGACTGTGAAGAGGATGCCTGATGTCACTCCCATTTCTCTGTCACTCTTCCGACACAACGTAAATACAGAACCAAAATTGATAGCAGTGAAATAAATGAAACTTGAAAAGCAAAATAAATATTTTAAGAATGACTAGAATATGAGCATGTTTGATTTGGCTTATTTCTAAAAAAGAAGCAAAATTTTTTATTCTTTCTTGCTTTTCTTCACAGTAGTACATATACAGCTACTCTCAAGAAGAGCGAGAAAGAAATAAGCTAAGCCAATGTGCACATAACTGTTTTCAAATTAAAAAGCACTTAGTTTCTTTCCTGGCTTGCCATGGACCCCTACCCATTTATTAATGGTAAAATTAAATCACGGCACTTAGGAAGGGGATACAGAACATTACCTCTATTGTTACGTAACTTTCTAAAGAAAACCTAAGGAAATATCATTTCAGGCTTTGGGAGACATGCTCATAGTAATCATGGTTCGCTTTATCTTCTTCTTTGTGGACAATTTAAAATCACATATATTTTTGAATTCCAGTTGGATCAACTTTGAAGTCTTCATCAGTAGTTTATCTTCTGAAGTTTGTTGGTTGAGGTACTTATAAACCAACTCTTCAAAATTAAAAGTCTCGTCTTGCGTCAAAATCATGTTCAACTAGTTTATTTCATCCACGAACACAAGGAAAATACAACATTATCTTCGATAGTCTCACCTTAAAAAACTGATAAATTGACTCTCTTAACACTTAATGGGTGAATGTGTGTTATATGCGGAATTTAATATCAACAAATATAATCTATAATAGTCACAAATTATCTGGTGTAGATATTATAGGTTTAGATATAACAGAAATGAATTATTAGCAACCTAATCAATAAAGTAAGTAACATGCTCAAAAGTAAATAATACCGAGTATTGTTAATGAAGGAAAAACTCTTAAAAAATTCTTCTAGAGGAAAAAACTTTAGACATACAGTACCATCAAACGATCCACTATGAAAAGATTTAACCTACAAATGTAATCCGGATATAACTAAAACTTAGTAAACTTTGACTTTAACTTTATAACTATTTGAAGAACTCCTGGGATATGTACTCCGACACCTACTCAAGAACCTCTAGACTTCTTTTCCAGCATGGTTCTCCAACAACAAACTTGTTCTTAGTCAACTGGAATTCGAGTTCTCTCTCACCTCCAAAAATCTGTATAGTAGAAGATTTTAATTCGTTTTTCTTTTGTGAATGTGGAAGAGAAATAAAAAGCAAGACTTTTCAAAAACCTAATTGATCTCTAGGTTTTTCTTTCTCCAACACACTGAAAAACGACCATCAATCTTGTATATAAACTGCATTTTGCGGTTTTAGGTGGTTTGAGAGTGTTTCAAAGTTTAAATAGGCTAAACTAGGGTTTCCCTCCATCGTAAATCGCTCAAGCAGTCCTTTGGCATGGGTCGACGGTCAGGCAAAATTGCCTCCGCTCGAGGAGCTTCTTCTTGGGCAGTCTACGAGCGGGCTCTCTCTGTTAATTGCACTCGAGCTCCTTTCTTTGCGGTCTATGAGCGACCTCTCTCTGTTAATGAGGCTCGAGAGTGACCTTAAGCGGTAGACATGTGGTTTTAATATTTCAGTGTTTTTCCCGCCATACTTCTCCAGCCTTTTGACACCCTTCAACCTTAACCCAATGACAACTGAATTGAATGATTTGGACTCGGAACTTATCAAGACTTACTTGGACCTAACACCTTCCATGAAGACCTTTGGCTCAAAATCACTTGGAATATATTTGTCTATAGGGTTTAGAGCCTTTCATCCTCAACAACTTTCAGGAGACATCATGGATCTTATGATGAAGTCAGTGTGCTCCTATACAATTTTGCATTTCATATTAAAGTCAAACGCGTGTAGTCCCAATCTTGATAACATAATCCTTAGATGTCGTCAAGTCAATAGTGCACTTTTCCTTCATAAATCAACTTCATGAACATCTCTTCACTTCCTATCAATGGACTCATTGAAGTAGAAAGTAACACAGAAAGAGAAATAGGGAAGAGGAGAGAAATGGGAGGAAATATAGAAGAATTTGAGGCAAAAAGATACCAATTTTCAACCATTATCAAAATCTATATATAAAAATCAAAATTTTAAAATTCATTCAATAATGATATGTCATATGTTCTAGTTGGTTAATTTGAATAATCCAGTGAAAATATCTAATGAGCTAACCAAGGAAACAAAATCTTCAAATTACAAAAATTAACAATAATTTCTAAAATTTGGGTAAATAATAAATCTGTCAGTTGACCCCTAAATGATGAAATTTGCCCTAAATCACGAGTCACGAAAGGTCTGACTCCGTTGACCAGAAACAGGGCTGTTTACCAAACTTGGCTAGGTGTGCATTGGGCCTCATTATGATCCTTAAAGACCATGCGTTCCTACTCCTTGTGAGTTGCATCAGTAAATCTCTTGTTGCATACTGAAATAATCGAAAAATGTATATTAGATAAAATTAACCAAGAAAGTACGATAACAAGCAATTGATGTTATGCTTATAGAATCTATCTTTTAGGTTGCCCTTATATCAGAGGGACTTTTGTCCTTTCTTACTCGAGTTTGATATTGTTCTTCAGAGACTGAACCAAAACCTTGGAACTGGATATAATGCACCAGAATGTACAAAACCCACTGCTTACACCATAAAAAGTGATGTATACAGCTTTGGGGTGGTAATGTTAGAGTTGCTGACAGGCCGATTGCCATTCGATAGGTGTGTTGGATTTAAAATTTCATTATTGGTTACCAGGAGGTTCACTAGTCCTTGTTTCTGAAACAGTTTACTTGCTTCTTTCATTCATAGTTCAAAACCAAGATATGAACAATCTCTTGTTCGGTGGGCCTCACCACAACTCCATGATATAGATGCCTTGGCAAAACTAGTCGATCCTGCCTTGCATGGGTTGTACCCTCCTAAGTCTCTTTCTCAATTTGCTGATGCGGTTGCTCTTTGTGTACAGGTGAGAAGCTACACCTTTTTCAATTTTTTTACACCTTTCAGATGGTTTTCATATTGGCATATGCAGTCTCTTCTCACAGATATCTCTTATGTTTGATCAAACACCTTATCAACCTTTTTTTCTTTTGGATGATTTATATTAGTCTGAGCCAGAATTTCGGCCACCAATGTCCGAAGTGGTGCAGATATTACAGCGGTTAGTTCAACAATCGGGTATCAGCCATAGAGGAGATGGTCTTAGTGCGTCTCAACGAACGGATGATTCTGACTACTAAAATTGTTTCCTGGAATACGATTAAGTAGATAGATATCTACATTGAGGAATGTTCAGTTTGGCATTTGGTGCATATTTGTTAGCATAACTTAAGACTTTTAAATATTCAAAATAGCATCAGCAATTTCAAATATTGTTAAATGTTTAAAATGATGTATATTGGGAAGCATTAAAATTCTGTGTTGGATGTATATGGGCAACTGTGCTGTTCAGATAGTAGGTATATTTGCACCATTTAATGTATGATAAATTTTGGTTGAAGGGTTTTAGATGGAGAAACTTGGTTTTTCTCGACCGGATGGTCCTTGCAAAGCGATGAAAAGCTGTTTTTGGAGCGAATTCCTATTAACTCTACATATTTGTATATTAAACATGTTCGTATTTGTTGGGAGAATATT
The DNA here is from genome assembly GCA_903798345.1 of Fraxinus anomala. NCBI lineage: Eukaryota > Viridiplantae > Streptophyta > Magnoliopsida > Lamiales > Oleaceae > Fraxinus > Fraxinus anomala. Next base: position 19,598 of record CAIGRN010076829.1, read on the forward strand.
GAAAAATGTTCTCCATACATAAAAGATTATATACAATGTTAGGACATACCGTTTAAATTAACCATTAAACTTGAAATAAAAATAGACTTGTAATTATTTCAAACTAATCAAAATAATAATTTGACCCAAATATAATTCAAAATGTTTCTTCAATATTACGAAAAATTGTTTTCGAGGATAGAATGGATTTTTGTCTTTATAGAATTTTGAAGGGAGTTTATTTTTTTTTATTTTTGGAAATCATAGTAGAATGAATTTTAATTGTCTAAAAATAGTTTGTGGAATGCCGTATTGGATTGACTGTTCATCCAAAAGTCATAACCTTTCATAAATGTTACGACTTTTGTATGAAAATGTGAAAAATATTGAATGAAAAGTTAACAAAATGAAATGGTGCAACAATTGCAAGAAGGTACACAACTTTTGAGTAATGTTATTAGAATTATTGGTGTTACAACACTGGTCTAGATAATACTAAGTGTAATTAAATGAATTACATAATTTTACCTTTAATTGAATTTATCAAATAATGTCACGTAAACTTGTGTTCCAACATCAATGATAGATAACATTATTCATATTTTAAATCAAAAGACAATTATCCGTAGCTACCACGCCTATCAAAGTGCCACATCGAAACATCCTCGACATTATGGAATTCGCTAGGGAGGGACAAGATAATATTCCGGTCGAAGGGGCAAAAATCTATCAAAAATAAAGTTTCATCTCCAATCCCTTTCAAGTCAATCAAAACCACAACACTCGGTAAAGGTAACCATGGCTCGGGCGAGCAAATGACAACTAAAAACTTGAATTTTCCTACCATTTCCAACTTGCCATGTAAGTTCGTTTTTAAAAAGATCTCCTCAGTATAGAATATGATGTAGCGGAATGATGCGGAAGATGATTAGCACTCCAACCTCTCGTTGATTCGCTATGTATATCGAATAAATGGGATAGAGAAGATGATTAACACTCCAACCTCTAGCTAAGTTTATATTTAAATTATAAAATAATATAAAGAAATGATAACAAAAAATTCAAGGACCAATAAGATGCATTTCATGATTGGAACATCCTTGTTAATTGGAAAAATCATGGGATTTGCCTAAGACATCTCTCCATCGTGGATTATCTCCTAAAACAATGGAGCCTCTTTGATCCCAACATGTCTCCCTTCTATTCTTAGCACTAAGTAATTTTCACACACTGCTTTCTTTCTCTCCCCTTATCCCCCCACAATCAAGGAAAAACACACAAACACATCGATAGAACAAAAAACAAAGAATGAAACAAAGAAAACAAACAAATAGACCAAACTTCACCCCTTATGTCCTTAGAATTCGACATTCAACGTCCTATGATCCCTCCTCTGCCTATCGGAAAAATTCCGATGGGCACTCAAGCTGCCCGTCCTCTATGTCGGCTGCCACCTCCAACTACATTTATCATTGGCCTTCTTCTTCTACTACTCGTGTTTGCACCAACCTCGTCATTGGGTGATGATCAAGATGATGCCACCAAAGCTCTCTTAAATTTCAAAGGCTCCCTAGCAAACACAGAAGAGGCTCTTTCCAATTGGAATTCCTCCATAAGTCCATGTAATGGAAATTATGGAAATTGGAATGGTGTCTTGTGCTTCAATGGCTATGTATGGGGGTTGCAACTCGAGAAAATGAATCTAAGGGGCCAAATCGACGTTGAGTCTCTTATTCCATTGCGGGCTTTGAGGACTCTGAGTTTTATGAGCAATAGTTTCGAGGGGCAAATGCCAGATTGGAGAAAACTTGGTGCACTCAAGTCCATTTTCGTGTCTAACAATCAATTTTCAGGGCAGATTCCGGATGATGCTTTCAATGGCATGACTTCGTTGAAGAAAGTTTATATGGCCAACAACAAGTTTACGGGTAAAATACCGACATCTCTAGCCAAATCGCCTCGGCTTTTAGAGTTGAGGATCGAAAACAATCAATTCACAGGCCATATACCAGAATTTAGGCCTGATTATCTCAAAGTGCTAAATGTGTCTCATAATCAATTGGAAGGTCCAATCCCGGCAGTTGTTAGCAAGATGGATCCAAGCTCCTTTTCAGGTAAGTCATTGCTATAAATTTTTGGGATAGTTTTTCGTTTACCAAAGGATGATAATCTTAACATAAAACAGGCCATCGATCGGTTTACATGTTGATAGGTCGACAAATGTTTAATCTTCATCGCCTTGATACTGAAACAAAACTTAGAATGTGAATTAATTAATGCAGATAACAAAGGGCTTTGTGGAAAGCCTCTCGAAACAGCATGTGATGTCCCGTTCCCTGACGATGGGGACGACGAGCCGGATGCTTCCATTCCATCGCCTCTCGACCCGACAAGTACCCCCCCTGCAAAGAAGTCATCTGCTGGGAGAATAGCAATAATAGTCTTAGCTATTATAGTGGGTTTGTTGTTTATCCTCATTCTTCTTCTCCTTTATCGCCGAAGCCGTCAAGGCCGAACACCGCAACTTGGTCAAGCCTGCGACGAAAAGAATAGTGCAGAAACTGTTGCTGATACCCAAATTAACAATGTCAAAGTTGAAAGCGCGCCGCTCCCTGATCAGATAAATGGGAACCCCAAAAAAGCCGATCAACCCGGCAAACTGTCGTTTGTTAGAGAAGAGCGATGCAAGTTCGACTTGCAGGACTTGTTGAGAGCATCAGCTGAAGTTTTAGGGAGTGGAAAATTCGGAGCATCGTATAAGGCTGTATTAGTAGATGGCGACGCGCTAGTCGTGAAGAGATTTAAGCAAATGAATAATGTAGGAAGAGAAGACTTCCACGAGCACATGAGAAGGCTTGGGAGACTAGACCACCCTAACCTGCTACCCTTAGTTGCCTATTTGTACAGAAAAGAAGAAAAGCTCATAGTCTTTGATTATGCATACAATGGCAGCTTGGCCAGTCATCTTCATGGTATAAAAATATGCAACATTTCCTTATTTCGCGCCTTCTTGTTAGTCTCCAAATTCATAGGCACGACCGATTCCTTAACTTTGAAATGCCAATATTTAGTCGTGGACGAACCAGATTTTTAACTCATTAATCAATTGTTATTGTCACGGTCTAATCTAATTTCTGTTGGTTCTGCAAGGTAAACACTCGGCAGAGCATCCGGGGCTTGATTGGAGTACACGATTAAAAATTATCAAAGGCGTGGCGAATGGCCTAGCTTATCTTCACAATGAGCTGCCAAGCCTTAGTGTACCTCATGGTCATCTAAAATCTTCAAATGTGCTCTTGGACAAAAACTTCGAGCCACTTCTGATGGATTACACACTCGAGCCTGTGATGAACTCTGGCCAAATTCAGCAAATCCTGGTGGCATACAAGTCACCGGAGTACGCACAACGTGGTCGAGCAACAAAGAAAACGGACGTATGGTGCTTAGGAGTTCTGATATTAGAAACTTTGACAGGAAAGTTTGTGGCAAAGTACCTTTCTCATCATGGCACCGGATATGGCCCTGATTTAGCTGGTTGGATCAACGACATTGTCGACAAACTCGAAAGCAATACGCAAGTTTTCGATCACGAGATGGGAAATACAGAGGAATGCAGAGGAGAAATGGAAAAGCTTGTGCATATTGGAATAGCTTGTTGCCAAGAGGACATGGAGAAGAGGTGGGAGTTGAACGAGGTTGTGAACAAGATTCAACAACTAAAAGAAACAGATTAATTGATAGATAATACAATTATTTGGCTACATATTTTCATGTTCATAAAAATAAAAATGTTACTAATGTCATTGAAAAGTAAATAACAGCTTATATTTATGTTTGAATATAATCGATACGATGAATTTGTGTTGTTTAATGTTTTATGAATACAAAACAGTAATTTACAGGTTAAACAAATAAATGAGTTCAAAAATTATAGTACTTCATATTTTTTGGGCTTTGAACTATCAGTGAAACCTCAATTGATCACTAAAATTTGATTTTAATCAAATTGGGTCGACGAAGTTCAATTTAGTTTCAATTGAGTCATTGAACTTCAGTTTAGTTTCAGAATTTACCACTTCGTACTAGTCGTCTCCTAAATCCGTGAAAATTGTTGAAACGGTGACTAGCACATTGCAACAAATTTTCTGTATAATAGTTGTGTAGAATGTCACACTTTCTACTTTGTCACTTCATAAAATGTTAAATTTTTAAAAAATTATTTTTTTAATTTTTTAATTTAAAGGTGTAGCTGAACACTCATTTATTTTTATTTTATTGATTTCTTAGAAGATCAATTATCATATGACAACCAACTAGGACATAGGTAAACTGCTCAAGAGCCTAACAGCAAAAAAATTTGTGCGAGGCAGCTCGCTGGATCACGAGCCACTGGCCTTTTTGGCTCACGAGAAAACATGAAAGGCAAAACAACGAAAAAAAAAGAGAAAAATTATTGAGCCGCAAATTGGCTCGGCTCATCCCATGAGTCCAACTTTCTTGAAGCTAGCCGGCTTGCATGACGGATCAAACCAAGCCTAGCGGCAAACGAGTCGAACAACTCGACTTGATTCATATAACACCCCTATTTTCAAGGAGAAATAAGATTTATATCAATGCAAATAGTAATGACATTATCTGCATGTGTGGAGGTCAATTGAGAGAATCCCAATTCATATCGAAATCGACGTAGCCAAACAATTTCAGAACAAACAAAGGATATAGCTCTATATTCTACTTTAGTTGAAGATTTGGTGGCCCTTTTTTTATTTTTGCATTTCGATGAAATTATAGAGTCACTAATATACATACTCCAACCTATAGTAGAGCGACACGAGTCATGACATTCTTCCCATTATGCATCACTGTAAACTTTTAGACAAGAAATTTTAAAACTTCAAATTAAAATTGATAAGACATTGTTGCGGCGAAACAATATAACCACAATCAAACAAAGGAACACGAAATGATAACCCTGTTCGATCAATGATCTAATCTGGGCTGCTCGAGGAAAGTCCAAACACTAAGAACCACAAACCTTCCTGAGAGAAACAATCCAAGCAGCAACCTCAGTTCGAACGAGAAATCCTCCTCTCTCTAACCCTCAAAACCCAAGTTCTCTCTAAAAACTCTTAAGTTAATCTAACGGTTATGATTATTTATCAAATTCATTGATTGGACGAAAGGAGAAAACCCCTATTTTTTTCAAAAAAAATGAAAACGTGGAGGATTTTTGAGAGATCAAAATAAACTATGGTACATACCATTTTTCCTCAACTAAAAAAGGTACTAATCAAAATTAAACGGGAAAATTCGTCCATGGTCACTGAACTTTCGGTAAATTCTCAATTGAGTCACGAAATATTATTTTATTTCAATTTGGACATTATAGTTCAATTTAATTTAAGATTCCCTACTTTGCCACTTTTCATCACCTACCATCCTCGACTCATATTAATTTTTAATTGGCAAACATATCGTAAGACATTTATCACGTAACCTCTACGCGAAACCATGAAAACAAAAATTGTAAAATAAAGGTTATGCCAATATCTTTACGTATGGTGTAGAGATAATTTGACATGCCATGTACGCGATTACATGGAAGATGAGTTGCAGCATGACATCCAATTATGAAGTCATTTTTGACAAAGAAAAAAAAAAAAATTGTGAGAGACGGCAGGTGACTACTCGAAAATTGAAGTTGCCAGAATTGAAACTAAATTTAAATTCGGTAACCTAATTTAATGATTTAATTGAGAAAAATTAAATTTTAAAAGCCCTGTTGAAATTTACCCAAATTAAACCGTTAGAAAACAGTTTTTCTCACTCAGTCTCTCTTCGTTTAAATTACAATTCACAGCAAACTGCTTATAATAAATTAATTATGAAGTAGAAATGGGAAGTGCGTTGAGTAATGCTGCTAATGGCGTGGGAACTCTCATTGGCAACGGTTTGGCGGCTCCTTTCAAAGCACTTTTCGGAGGATCTTGCGAGTATGTAACTAATTTTCTCGATTTCTGAAATGGTTTAATTTTGCCACCAAACCCTAAATTCTATTTTTGTGATTTTGCAGAGGTGTTTGTTCAGGAATATGGGATGTTGAATGCTTCATAGAGCATCTCTGTTTCTCCAATCTATTCCAATTGTTGATGGTTATGGGACTCTGCTATTTAAGTAACTACTCTCTTCTTTCAATCCAATTTAGACATACTTGCAAATGGTCCTAAACAAATGGGGTTGGTTGATTTGGCTCATGGTATGCGTAACCGTGGACATCAACTGTCCACCTCGAGGGTAATTTTAATGGAAAAGTTGTTTATTGTTGAACGAGATATGTTCTTTATAGTTTGATCGTATTTGTTCTAGTTGACGACAAGTCGTGTTTAACGGAACCATTCATGGGTTTTTTCGATGACTAATATCTACGGTCAAGTCGCATACGTATATTGTGAGGTAAATTGTTATACCCGTTAGTTTTTTTATGAACTGAATAGGTTTCAAGGACTTACGAGGTAAACATTAATATTTTAAAGTTTAAGAACCAATTTGCAAGCCTGTCTTTTCGAAATCTTGAGTATATTCAATGTACATTCTTTGCGTCTTTAATTTCTAGCTTGTTAATGCAAAAAGGAAAATTCAATTTTAAATGAAATTATTTTCTTGTGTTTTCAGCCTTGATTTTCTTATACCTCCTGTTCAAGGTGGGAATCTGCCAATGCATAGGGAGAAGTCTGATTAAGATTTGTTGGGGTTCATGTCGAGCATATTGGTTTGCATTGGAAGACATGACATGTTTTTTATGGTACAAGCTAAAGAATGTAGAACGTGTAAACCATCGTCGTCGACATAGATTTCAAGATGTTGAAGTTGGATATACAATTAGTTCAAGTGATGAAGAAGAGGAAGAGAAGAAGAATTTAGGCATGCTATATAGTGATATCGAGATGCCAAGTAGTAGGATGAGTAAAAAGAGAAAGTCTGTTAGGACGCATAGGCAACAAGGGCGTGGCCAACATCGACATCGCCGTGGAAGGAGAAGGTCGAAGAAGAAACAACAACGAATTAATCATAGTAGACATGCTGAGCCGACTGCAATATCATTCAAAAAGAGAAGAATTATGTGATCATATCATTTGGCTAGGTTGTGCTGAAAAGCAAGTCAAATTTATTGTTGTATTACTTATTTGTGGAGTATGATTTTTAAAAATTAGTTTTTGGCAAATGAACTTGCATAGAAATTGAAGCTAGGTTACAACTATGTGACTTAATAAATTCATGTTAGATAATTTTACTCGTTCTTATATTTTAAAGTTTCGAGTGATTGTCTTTTATGATGAAATGAATATTCATTCCTATGAAAGTAGAAAAATAAGTTACAATGAAATCATCGACGACATTTGGACATAGTAATTTATCCAAACGACATTTCATAAAGTTTAGAACTTTTGAAAGAAAATGTGAAGGTTTTATTGTGAAAATGTATAAGATTGTCTTTAATCTTTTTATTAATTTTACTCCGAAGACAAACAAGCAATAAACTTTCAAAGAAGGCGAGAATAAAGGCAATTACTCATTCACCATGATAGTACTTTTTCGCTAATAAAATTTATTATCTAGACTTACTTTTAAACTGATAATTCAAGCATATGCCAAACATGATCTAAATTTTATTTTTGTTCATCAACAATCTTTAATATTTTAAACATTTTATTTTCATAAATATATTGGAAAAAGAAAAAGAAATTTACTACAGAGCACCCAAACCTTTTAAAGATGTGCACTATAGTCCCAAACCTTCTAATCCTAGTAGCTAGGTTCCAAACCTTTCAATAAATCTATGGTGGAAGGACCTCTGACGGTTTCATCCAAAATTCTGTCAATTAACCAAAAGTCAACCATTTGACCTTAATTTGACTAATTCAACGCAAAGTAAAATGATCTTTTAATATTTTCTCACTTAAAACAATTAAATAAGAAAAGAATTAATAATTGACAAAAAAAATATGGATCTTATTCTCCACCTACTTCACCCACCAACCCATCCTACCTTGTGCCACCACCACCCACCTCCAGGCTCCAACCCCTACCATCGTCGCCGCCACCTGCACCTCCATTACTATCAAGGTCAATTAATTATCAATTTATGAGTACGATAACAGGAAAAAGAAGAATTAATCTATCATCTTCTCATCCCACATCCCTCTATCGCTTGCCATCACCACCACCATTCTATCCTTAAAAAATGGGAATTTTTGCACCATAACACCACCACTCCCCCAGCCACTACCACCATAAACTAGTTGCAACAGCTAGAATCTCGAACGTCAAACTTGCACTCCCAAACACCCACCTTCACATTTCATGGGGAACAAATTTGGCAAAACAAATTTGAACTTTAGAAACAAATTACTCACGGATTTTGCACAGTTTCACACATATAAAAGATCTATATGTACCTATACATATCATATATCTATATATGTGTATGCATGTAAATCCAATTAGCTAAAGGGTTGTGTTATGTGTACCTTATGGTAAACATAAGGGTAGTGTACCTTATGGTACACATAAGGCTACACCTCTATGTGTACCCTTATGTGTACTATCTATGTGTACCCTTATGTGTATCATACACATAGCATTTTCCTTATCTAAAATTTCAGACTTGAAGAATGGAGTGAGGTGACGGTGGTGGCAGGAGGGAAATTTATAATCTCTCATTTAATACAATTTATTTAACTCAATTTATTGCATATTTAATTGCTAGTTTCTTTGTACTTTGTGCTTTTTGTTTATTTGGGTTTGGAGTGCTTAGAAGATCGTGGAAGATGGCATCACTACAACTCCATGTGATTTCTCAAATTTAAATTGAGTAACAATCTTTTAAATATATAATATTGAACTTGGCCTTTTAATATGTTTTTGTCATTTGATTAAAAAATAATTACCACTCCCATACCCATTGTCAGTCCTGGATTCATGTTCTCATCCAGCTTCTAACTTGTGAAATTATTGTTACCAAATTTAAACAATATGAAATTGATAGATTCTATTGATATCCCAAGCCCATGTTTTCAATTCTTGAGAAGATGTAAAGGTGTAATGAGTCGAGGATTAAAAAATTCTATTGGTGACTTTTTATTTGATAAGAAGAAGTGATGTGTCGGGGTGTCTAAAATGTATTAGATGGACAACAAATCTGGACTAACGGCTCGTCTTACTTGTTCTCAATGTTCCTATTTTCTTCATATTTGCTTCTCTTGTCTTATATATGGCCGAATTGGATGAATGCTTATGCTGAGGGCAATTCACGACGCATGAGTTGACGATTCACAGCTCAATTAAGTATATTGGACGAAAATTTCTCCTTTCACCCATCTTTTAAATGTTGAGTTGCCACCATATATAACTTTGAGCAAACTCATTAGAGCTTTCTCTCTAGATGAAAACACGCTTATATTTACATTATCTACAATCATTAAGGAACACTTTTTTACCCAATTTTTGCTAAAGAAATAGATTGAACAAATAGTCGTCTCTTGTTCATAACTGATTATCAAAAGTTAAGTTTAATGGACTTTACTCGTTTATTTGACGAGGTGTCGACAAATAATATAAAATGGTCAACCATCCAATAAGTACTCTTCCTTATTTTCTTGGAAGTAGAACTTGAAAAGCTTTACATGTGATGGCATATGCATGTAATGGAGAATCATCCTCAATGAAGCCATTAAAGTTGTTAACTAATGGTGGCTTGAGAGCCCACGCATTAACTATCATATAACAAAGAACGTCAAATGTTTTACCGTAGAGCATTTACCAAAATAGATTAGGATATGATACAAGCATCAAAATCAAGAATCAATCATTACAAATGTTCGAAAAAATAACTCGGATTCCTTCACTTTCACTCTTGCCTCAAAAAATGCACATTGAATTTTAAGAGAAGAATCGAAAACAGAAGAAATTTGAGAGAAGACTAAAGAGATATGAAAGTTGCGTACACAATTACGTGTGAAGACAAAGGGTAAAAGCTCTTTCAAATGAAACAGCCAAATAGCCCTTAATCCAACGGTGAGGAGAAGTCTCATGTTGACATCGAATTATTTCAAAGCCAAGATCAACAAAAACAAGACTTAAATTAAAATGGAAGTGGTCAAACTTGTAAGGCAACACCAATAATAATTAATAAAGACAACGAAATCCATAATTGGTAACAATTAAATTATTTAGGATTTTAATTATTGTCTCGCGTCGCCGCCACCACTTGCACCTCCATTACTATCAAGGTCAATTAATTCTCAATTTATGAGTACGGTAACAAGAAAAAGAAAAATTAATCTATCCTCTTCTCATCCCACATCCCTCTATCCCTCACCATCACCACCACCACCATTCTATTCTTAAAAATTGCGAATTTTTGCACCATAACACCACCACTCCACCAGCCACTACCACCATAAACTAGTCTCAACAGCTAGAATCTTGAACATCAAAATTGCACTCTCACCACACCCACCTTCACATTTCATGGGGAACAAATTTGGCAAAACAAAATCGAAACTTCAGAAACAAATTACTCACGGATTTTGCACAGTTTCACACACGTTTTATAGATCTATATGTACCTATACATATCATATATCTATATATGTGTATGCATGTAAATCCAATTAGCTAAAATCTCAGACTTGAAGCATAGAGTGCGGTGACGGTGGCAGGACAAGGGAAATGTGTCTCTGCTTGTGGTGATGGTCTCAGATATGAAGGGTGGTCGTGGTCGTTGGTTGTAGAAATATGTTTGATAGCACTGAGGGAAATAAGGGTGCGGATGGTGGTGGAGGTAATGGATGTGCCCGTGATGGTCGTAATTGAGGCGAAGGTGGGGAAGATGGTGGCGTGGTGGGGACATGTTTGGTTAAATTAAGGTAAGATGTTGGACTTTTTTGAGTTTTTGGATGGAAATCATTTAGAGGTCTTTTGTCCTACATTTATTGAAATGTTTAGAACCTAGCTGCTCTTATTCGAAGGTATGGGACCGCACTGCATATTTTTGAAAGGTGTAGAATCTCTCTTGCAAATTTTACAAAAAAGGATTATTGTGAATGCTTGGCTAGTCAGCCAAGCCGACAATCAAAAGGAATTTTTGGTGAGACCGAGAAGAGCATGGGTCTATTTCTCGCTATATCCAGGTGAAGAAGGGCCTAACAGAAAAGTTCAGCCTCAACCCATTTGAAACATCGATTATGTACAAGCTTAATAGCGTAAAACCTCCTACCTATTAGACGTTGTGTGAAAAATCCTTTACCTATTAGAAATAACAGAAAAAGTCCCTATTTGAATTTTTTTGTGCAAAATACAATCTTTTTGTGCAGAATATAATTTCGTTAGTTTAACCATTATGACATTAAAATTTAGAATAAATTGACTTGTTTGATCTAACCATCTAAAAATAATTAAAAAGTGACTTATTGTTTTTTATTGTGTAATTCCACGTGTGGGTCTTAAAACTTTCGGTATAAATCATTTTTTGGTCTGGATTTAATTTCACAGATTTTACGTTCATTGCTAAAGAATTTGAAATTGCATAAATCGAGGCAATGGATCTTGGCCGTGAAATTGTCGCAGTTCCGTGTCTTTCTTCCACAATGTCTCTAACTTCCTTTATCATTTATTTTGTCTACACAAATTCGGGATGAAGATTTTATATGGCTAAGGATTGAAATTTCAAAAATAAATTTGTTTTTGCTAAAAAGTAAAAACTCAAGTTAGGGGAGGTGGTGGAGTCGGGTGGGTTGTGGGGAAGCCGGAAAACCTGGGAATTCACCTAACAATATGGTTTGTTAATCTTGGAAAAGGGAGAAGAGGTTGCGAAAATGAAAAGAAGCAAATTTTTGAGTATGATGAAGAGGGGCGGGGAAGAAGGTGCGGTGCGGTCCGGGTAGGGTGGGAAATAAAGTTTCGAAGGTTTGGAATCGTGGGTGGCGCATATAAAAAAAATTGGGTATAATTTGGAAAAGAAAAAAAAGTTTGAGATGCAACTGCAAAATATTCATTTTTAATTTTGGTAATTTTACTATTTTTAACAGTTAAATTAACGAAATTGGATGGAAGAGGGTTTTCCGTACCTAAAAGGTTATATTCCGCACAAAAGGTTTCAAATAAAGATCTTTTCTGCTATTCCAATAGGTAAAGCACTTTCACACAATGTTTAATAGGTAGGGAATTTTCTGCTACTAAGCTTACAAATAACTAAGTACGTTAAACTAGTAACTACAATTAATAGTTACAATGGTATTGGTATGGAAGTGAAAGATGGAAGCGCCCATTTGCAAATATATTAAACATTTTAATGATGTTTTAGATGTCAACTTGAATTTAATCATAGTCATTACCTTTTTCTTAGGCACATGTCACATGGTTATGAAACAATTACGGGAACTCGTGAGCACATGATCCTATCTAACTCGTCATTTTGAGGCCTGAATTTGTTTGTACGAATACATTAATTACTCAAACCATATTGAATTCATGTACTGTATTATGTACGAAAATTTTAATTAATTTGTTTCCTCAAATGTACATTAATTGTTGTTGAATTTAATAAAGATTGAACTACTTGCACTCCCTTTCCATGCGATGGGATTAGTAAACTCTTATGCACACCGTTATGTACGTATAATATCACTCAATAAACAATTGGTAAAGAGTTGTTGATCACACAGTTTATGTCGATGTTTAATGTTAGTTGTAACTGAACTTTTTTTTGTCTCAACTTTGTTCATGAGTTTTTAAACTTAATTACGTTTCAGTTGGAACGCCTTGTTACTCAACTCTATTAGTCAACTCAACAAATTTATGGCATTGTAGACTGCTCTAAATTGAGACAAAAATTAGGAATGGCAACGGTGTAGGACGGATCTCCCCGTCCACCATCCTAGAGTTTGACAGAAAATCTCAGTGTCCTTAACTTGAACAACATACATGTAAATGAGAATTACAAATTCATTCACATTCACTAATTGAAGAAAAAAAAAA